>JAWWES010000067.1:3644002-3702673 GCA_035583135.1 Lophotriccus pileatus
GGTAATTACAGCTATTTTTGGCAATACAATTATTGTGTTTTTTAAACAGCAAACATTTTTCCCCCCCCTCAAATAAATACAATCTGCTCACACTAAAAAAAAATACTCCAACAAACAAAAATATAATAAACAGAATGATAGAACAGGTTGAAAATGAAACACCAAAAAAAGTTGATAACATCAAGTTTGAAGAGATGTCACCGAGAGAAACTTCAGAAAGCACATCTGAATGGGAAATAAGAAAGGAACTGGCTGTGTATTTTGTGTCAGGAAGCACGTGCAGGTCGTGAATATTCCCCAGGGAACAAGTATTTGAGGAAGTGGTGAGCAGCAAGAAGCAATTCAGGGTGTTTGCAGCCGATCAGACCTACTGCTTAATTACATTTATTTTCTTCCTTGATTCACCATTTCAAGCATGTCTGCCCCCACCATCACCTCATGTGTATTTTTAACTTTAAAATAATTTCCTGTGCGCTCAGGCTCTTTTTTTTTAAGAAACAAACCAAACCACAAACCAAACTCCATTCTTTGGTGATAAAAACTGTCTCTCTCACAGTAACACTGACACTAAAATCTAATATCAGAGGGGAGGAGGAGGTTCCTGCCCTCAGCCAACTTCTTCCTGAAACTGCTCAGTCTGAGAGAAAAGGGAAATAATGATTTTTTTTTTTTAAGTTCTTATGGTCTGCATCCTCAGTTTGCACAAAAAAGCAAAGCTCTGTGATTTCAGGTTACAGGGTCAATTTGACTCTTTTATTTTCCTAACCCAACCCCCAAGTTGTGCAATTCATGAAAATATTGGGTTAACAATTCATTCTTGGCAGCTTTATTCCTTAATTAGGGAAAAATCTGGGAACTGTTTGCCTCCTACACACCGATGAAACTGTTGGGATCTGATGCAGCTCAAAGTGAAGGCAAGGAAAAGACTTGACAGAGATCAAGTCTAAATTTAGGACAAAACACTGGAGTGACTTAAATACAGATTAACGAGCAGCAACGGAGTGAAAGTGAAGCAGCAATTGTTTTGTACCCTTAACTTCTCAATTAAAAATTTAAAAGGAACACATTTTTATTCTTCCCCCCCCCAAAATAAGACCAACATGAGACAACACAAAACCCCCAAGAGAAATCAAAATGCTAGAAGAAAATAAGATTTTTCTTTCTTATTGGAGACAAGACTACAGTTGTCAAAATACTTTCCCAAACATCCAAAAAAATATATATATATTTTATTTTTTTTTTAAGAAGAGAGTATTTTACCACTACCTTCTCCAACAGAACATTCTTCTATATTACTATATGCAAAGAGCAGCTTGGACACTATTCAAGTTGTGCATTCAGGTTTTTGTTCCCTCTCTGTTTCATGCTTCTGCTTAAAAAAAAAAAAACCCAAACAATCTACTTTTAATGTCACTTAACTGCAGCAGGGCCTGAGCAGCCTCCACTGCTTTGCACAGGCAACAGAGATTATAATAGAATATTATTTATTGCCCAGATTACATCTTTCTGGCCCCCCCCAGCACGAAACAAAAAGCAATCTGGAGAATTCCACGTCAGGAACCAAATTTATTGTGGTGTGATTGATTGTCAGCTACTTCGTTTTTAAGCATGGAGGAAAACAAGCCAGAAGTGCTCTTCAGGATGTCTGTACACAGCCAAAACCAGTTTAAATTACAATCCAAAATGAACCTGACAGCGATAAAACCTGCCCAGGAGCAGTTTGCTCTGACATCTCATGAGTTATCTCCCTGACTTTGCAGTTAATAATGCACTTACAAGTGGCCCACGGTGTGTTACACAGTCATAAAGGTACAAATCCCAGAATATTCCCGTGGATGGTGACAGTGGACAGGATTTTGCAGAGGATGAGCTCTGGGCTGGCTGGAAATATGTACAGGATCTGGTGTTCAAGCTCCATAAACCCCGAGACAAGAGGAGCTAAACCTCCTCTTTGGGTCTGTTGCATCCTGGTTTTGCCTCCTTTAGGAAGAGGGAATTGCAGTTTGTGCCTCCTGGTTTGTCCTGGCTGCTGGAAGGGCAGCTTGGATGTGTCCTGGTGGAGGTGAGACCAGTCCTGCTGAAGGCTGGATAGCTTGAAATAAATCACCACAAAGCCAACTCTGATCTATGAATACTAAACCTACATCAAATTCGACCTGTATGCCATTCACACATTTCAAATCAGGGCTCTGACACTTTCTGCAGAGCAAAAGCAGGACAGAAGGATGCTGGAACGTCTTTCTTGGTACATCTGAACATTTTTTTCATGCTATTTTTCTGTTATTGTTTTTACTCTTTGTTGCCCAGTGAAATGGTTGATGCCCCAGCCCTGGAAGTGTCCAAGGGCAGGTTGGATGTGGGTCTAGTGGAAGGTGTCCCTGCCCGTGGCAGGGGGTGGAATGAGAGGAGCTTTAAGGTCCCTCCCAACCCAAACCACTCTGGGATGATTCTATTTCTGGGAATACTCAGATTTATGGCTCAAACCAAGGAAGGGCTTTGCCTAAATCTCTTTCATCCCACTTCAACACATTTTTAAGTACCTTCTGACAGTGATGAGATCCATACAAATGTCTGCAGCAACATTTTCATCCGAGGCTGATGACTTAGATAATTCTAATCCAAAAAAACCACCAAACCCTGTGCTCTGATGTCACTTTATTCTCTAAACTACCCACTGTGGTGTGTTTTGCATTCTCCCATGACACAGCTGGGATTGGCAACCCCTCTTGTGATTCCAAAGATTTTAGTTGAAGATGGGAACTCTCCTTTTCCCCTTCTCCCAAAATCCTAACCCTTCCCCCACTGGATAAATAGCATTTTAATAGGCCAAAGCAAGTTGCTCCTAAATTTAAGTGTACTGGGTTTTTTTTTTCAGCTGCTTTGTCTTTATGACAGATGGCACTTGGGAATTAAGGATAAGGAAGCAAAGCACTGAATTCCAGCATCTTTTTGAGTTCATCATTACCTCTTGGATAAAGCTGCTTACTGCAGAATCTCACCAGGGCTGACCAAAAAAAAAATCAGCTGCCAAGGGATAGAAAGCCACCCCTGTGTAAATGAGCAGCACAAAATCTCAGTAAAAAAGGGAAAAGCCTTTCCTGAAGGGAACTGAAATGGCACAAATGCTTTAGGCTGTGTCTGTGAGCAAGGGTGGGTTTCAATAACCAAAGTAAAGGGAAAAAAACACCCAACCCTCAACTTTCTAAGCCTTCCAGGTTTGGTTGAAATAGGCTTATTTTATCTCCACTTAAAAGAAGCTGCTCCCAGTCTTTGTTCACAACAACTTTTGATGCTCAAACTTCACCTGTAACTGATGGGAAATTTGGGATTGTCCTGCAGCGCAGATCAACATCCATCAATCCCTGCATCCAGCACACACCCACCCACCACAGTGCTCAGACAGAGGAGAGGAACAACCTGCTGCTGGCCCCTCCTTTGCAGCTGGTGGCGATGGGAAGGCGCTGAGAGTTTGGGGGCCGTGAGCGCAGCCCCCGCTCACAGGCTGAACAGGCCTGCTAATGCTCTGCAAAAATAGTAGTGAATAACCCCCCCAGCCCCAGCATCCTGAATGCTCCACTGGCACAGTGCTACTCGTCCCTAACGGGGTGCAGATGGCAGTGAAAGTGTCACCAGAGGTGGGAACACGGCTCAGCACAGGCTCTGTGCCGGGCGAGACCTTCAGACCTGTATTTTAACACCTTTTTTCCCCCCCCGCTTCAAATCAGTCCCTTTTTGTATTCTAGTTGTGGATGAGACTCGTTGCATGACTGTGGCTGTGTGAGATAACACCAGAACAGCTGCTTGTGTGACCCCCTGGACATGGGATGACTATTTTTATCCACTGTCAATGAAACATAAGAGAGAAGAGACATTCCTCCAACGCTTCCAAAGGCCATGGGTTGGGTTCTCCTCGCTGGGGTGGCTTTGCCTATTCCTGGAGTAAGGTTTCTCTCCAGTTAAAGCCTCCAGTTGGTCCATGTGTGAGAGGGAGGATGGGGGGGTCTGTGAGCTGCCAAACACCCGTGTCTCCCAGTTCTTCACAGGAACAAAACCCCAAGTATGGAATCTGCGGGAAGAGAGACGGAAAGAGACGGAAAAATAAGCAGGGATTGAGCTGAGCTGCCCTCAGGGGTGATGTCCTGCTGTGCCACTGCATCAATTCACCACCTTCTCTCTTTCCCTCTCCCCAAAGCCCTTTTTCAGAGCAGGATTGCACGACTCAGGTGTGACAGAGCTTTGCTCCTCGGTGGGAATTACCTTTCGGACCATCTGCACGAAGTCCTTGGAGTTCTGTGGGGACAGCCCTTGGAGCTGGCAGGTACAGGCCTCCAAGGAGGAGGCATGGGCCACTATCAGGATGTTATTTCCTGAAATAAAGAGAGAAACACAGGTTAGAGAGGCAGATGAAGCCAAATTTGGGCACCAGTGCACAAGATCAAGCGGACCATTAAAAAAAAACAGGTTCAGCTTATCATGTAACAACACATCAAGTTGTGTTTTAGGGAGAAAAACCATGAATTTATTAACATATTTAGAGAATTTCTCAGTTTTCAGGATAATGGTCAACTCAGTGCTGCTTAGTTTTAGATCCTTTCTGAAGAAAGCAAGAACTGCAGTGAGATTTCAGCTGCTCCTGTGAAGCAGGTGCTTTTTGCCTACACAGACACGAATTCCTGTTACAACCAACACTTTAATTTCTGTTGCTGCTTTTCCACTGGGGTAATTTTACGTTTCCATTTCCAAGATCCTTTCCAAGCAGTGCCCCACTGTGCTATTGCAGTTTTGTGTGCAAACCATTAAAGCAGAAAGCTTAGAGACAGATCAGTGAAATGAAATGAGGAGAAACACCAGAGCTTAGAAACATCCTATTTCTGTGTTGTGAACAAATAATAACAGCTAGAGAGTTCTTTTTTTATCTCAATATTGTGTTTGGAGAAATGCTTTAAGGATATATTTCAGAGGGGGAGCTCAGACAGGGGAGGGAAGATGCCCCATCTGATGCTGGGAACAGACAGTGGAGTGCAAACAGCCCATTTATTCCTAAAATACCTTATTACTTCAGTTTATGGGCCTTTCTCATAAGGTGAATGCACTTAAACTCACAGTTCTGACACTTGGCAGCGTCTCTGGGAGAGGGATGAGAGATTCAGGTGTGGGAATTCCCTCCCTCTAAGAGGGCAAGGCTGGTCAGGAATATTGGCATCCCCATCCCAGCCAGCCTGGCTTGTTTTCACCCCCCTCTGCAGCTCTTACCTTTGCCTTTACATTCACTGATGATCTCCTTTGTCACTTGGTAGCTCCTACTTATGTAGGTGTCGTAAGATTCAGAAACCACCAACTTGCTGACAGGAATATGAGGTCTGTGAGCAGAGAAACACACACAGTAAACTGGAAGAAGCAAGAAATTTCAGGGCTCCCCCCCCCCCCCCCCTTTTTTTTATTTTGGAAATTTTTAAGAGCTTTTTAAGGAATTCTGGGGGTTCTTAAACACAGGGGTGCAACAGGACACTGGGAAACACCCAGATTTCAGGTGGTCCCATAAAGCACAAAATGCCAGGCACAAAATACTTGTCACCAAGCCCATGGAGGTGCAATTCCTGTGTGTTAGCTGAGCCCAAGCTCCTGAGTTTTAGGAAAAGGGTTAAACCAAACAAAAACCCTGGAAATCTGAGAAACACCCAGGACAAAAGGAATACTGGAAAGAGGAACCCCCGTGATCAGCAATGTAGCTGGACCTTGCCAGTGATGTGGAAACTTTGGTTTCTAAAAAGCCACTTTCAGGTCATGTTCAGCCCAGCAGCACTGCCTAAACTTAAAAAAGACCCTTCCCCCCCTCTTTTCTGCTACCTGTAGGTTGTATCAACGCTTAGAGTAGCTGCAGCTAAATCCACAGGGGGGATCCAGGCAGGTAGTGTGTTCCCAGAGACCCACTTGGTCCACTCGAACAAGCCTGGCTCTATTCGGATTTTCAGGTTGTTCTCCTGTTGCATACCTGGAAAAGGGAGAAAAGAGGCCAGGGGTCAGTGGAAGCAGCTGGGGAGGGAGGCAAGCAAGGCTTTGCAGCTTTACCACTTCAGTTTGATCGGTCATGAACGGTTTTAATCAGGCGATTAATAGTGGGGATGGAAGATGAAATGTTTAATATATGTACTTGACAGAGGATATGCCAGGGAATGTAAACCTCTGGCTGGCAGCTACGTGCAGTTAAAAAAGGGTTCTTTTGTGCTGATATAAAATATATTCCCATGGAGATAATCCTCACCCTGAACTCCCATTCCCTTGGGTCTCCCACGTCAGTGTTTCACCCGGAATGCTGTGGGTTCTCACCTTTCAGGATGTTGTGTGCTGTCTGCACACACCTCAGGGATGGGGAGCTGTAGATGTAGTCTACAATGGTGTTTGTTTCCAGCAAGGCTTCACCTGCAAGGAAGTTTTGTGAGTAAAACCAGACAAGTGGCGCTGCAATATCAACAGCAACGTGCAGCCACCCAGCAAGGAGCTGCTCAGGTCCTGCCAAAAAGCAACCAGTGTGCTCAGAGGGCTTGGGTTTGATTTCATTTCGTTTCTAAGCCGTAAATTAGAGCGGCTCAACAAAACTCAAACCCAGCCTAATTCAATTGGCTCGACTCTCCCCTAGTATAAATTACCATTTCATTACACAGGTGGGAGATCACTGAACGTGAGATAAGAATCAGCTCCACAGTCAGGTTATTAATATTCTTGCAATGCCTAAGGGAACCAAAGGAGAACAGGGATCTGCACAGGCTCGTAGGAAGCAGGGATTCCATTTTTGCTCTGTTTGAAGAAGCAGGACAAAGGAGTGGGAGCAAGCAGGGGTCGCTGACCTTGGCTCCAGTGGCTGTAACCGTGTCAAGATCCGTGAATCTCTTGAGAGAAGAGGGGTAATTTAGAAGGAGAAGGAGGGATCCACCACCCCTCCCTCACAGGGGGAGCTGCTCTTTGGCTTTGCCGTGTACAGCCCCAGCACCCTGCTGCTGCTCTGGGATTTATTTTGGTTCGAGGAAGCAAGTGTAATTTTAGCTGCCCTACTTTGGATGTGACCAGGGGGAAGCGCTCTGAAGGAGCTGAAGTGCTGAGTGCTGTTTGTGGGGCTGGGCTGCTCTGATCACAGCGCTCAGCACGGGCTCTTTGGCCACCAGATGGTTTCCTGTCCAGGCACAAAGTCAGGGACGAGGATGGAGAGGGAATAATTTCGACTTAATGATTTAATAATTTATGGTTTTGACAACATAAAGCCGGGCAGCTTGATGAAAGAATATTGGTGAGGCACCTGAAGGTTGTGAAAGTCAAGGCAGAAGCACGTTTTGCAGGAGGTGACTGTCACACTGCTGCTTTTCTCCCCAGCACTGGTAATAACAGTGTATTCCAAATGCACCCGCCCTGCTGACGGCTCCCATTTCATCCCATGCCCCACTTTTCCTGCTTTGCCTTTTCCTCAGCTGCAGCAGCTGAAGGAGAAGAGGTTTCCTTTGAAAGAGGGAAATTGCTGGGGAAGGTGGAGGGACTTTGTAAAGCTCCTTGAAACGTCAGAATCCCATTTGTTCGGGGCACTCAATTCATTTTTTATTGCCTGGCACTTTATTCTTCTCTTGGCTGGGTGTGCAGGAGGAAAGACAGCAAAGCCTCCTTGGCAGGCTCTCCACAGGGTCATGGAATGGTTTGGGTTGGAAGGGACCTGAAGGCTCAGCCAGTCCCACCCCCCAGGTTGCTCCGTACCCTGTCCAACCTGGCCTTGGACACTTCCAGGGACGGGGCAGCCACAGCTTCTCTGGGAATTCCATCCCAGCCTCTCCCCACCCTCACAGGGAAGAATTTCTTCCTAATGTCCCACCCAAACCTCCCCTCCTTCAGCTTCAAGCCCTTTCCTGAGGAGGACTCACCGACCAGCCTTGCCTGTGTGCAGCCCAGCACGGTGATGGGGGCGTCCTTCTCGTAGTCCCTGAATCCACCACTCCTCTGAGGTAAATTGTGAGGCATATTCAGGTTACTGCGCATGTACCTTCCTGGAGGGAAAGGGTCCAAGCTGGAATTATTCCTTCAGACAGACACATCACACCTTCTTCTACCCTCTTCCACCACCTGCATCCCGTGGGTGCTGCCCAAACCCGGCTCTTGAGCAGTTTTCCCCAGGTAAAACCACGAGGAGTCTCCCAAAATTAAGTGAAACAGCAGCAGAGGACGCTGCTGATGCTTTTAAAGTTACCTTTAGCACAGTTTTCCCCATGGGAAAACAATTTCTGTCCCACAACAAAAGAAACTCTGAACGTTACACTCTTAAAGGAGGCTGAAATGTCAGAGCTCTTCAGCCAGAAGTTAGAAAGAAGGCAGTTGTGAAATCATCCTTTGGCTACAAGATATTGATTTCTATGTTTTAAATATAAAAAAAGACTTCCTGGACAAATTTCTGATCAGTTCTAATGCCAACGGATCCCGGAGTTATAGTTTAACTAATAGGCTGAAACTCAAGCATATTACTGGGTTGAAAACACCAGTTTTTGCCCCAAAAGCCACTCTGAAGTACCTGTAGTGGGGTTATTTTCATTTAGCACCGAGAGCCAGCTATGCAAAATATTTTCCTGATGGCAGTAAATGCTTTCCCTGAACACTGATTACCAACTGCATTTGTTTCTGCTCCTGACTGCAGGCCTGGCACCCCAAAAAGCATCAGTGTTAGGAAACCACAGATTCTCTCTAAGATTTGCCCCTCTCCTTCCTCCCTCTGAAGCTGGGAGACCCCAGAGCGGACTCACCTTTGGCATCAAAACACTGGGACAGCCAGTACTTCCCAAAAACCACGTCCATCCTCTCCCCGTGCCTGCAGACGAACAGGCAGCGTTTCTGAGGCCCTGGCTGGCTGGTTATCCTCAGGGGCTGGAAGGGAAATCACAGCATGTTTGATTGACTGGAATAATTATTTATGGTGGTATGAAACTGCTGAAGGGAGCAGGGGATGGGGCCCTGCCACCCCCACTTAAGAGCCAGTTTGGGGACTTCAATGCCCGTGGTTAATTGTGCCATTCAAAAGCTTGCAGGGACCTTGAGCTGCAGGTAGTGAAAAGAGACCAGGGGATAGGGGTTTTTTTGGGAAAACCCAGTGGCTGGAAGCTCATCCCTAAGGCTGTGTGTGATTTAGGGCTGTGGGGGTCCCTACCTGCACGTTCTGGCAGATGATGGTGAGTGGCCCTGCATCCCCAGGTCCTTGGTCCTCCTGCTGTCTTCTCTCCAGAGCTCCATCAGTGAAGCCTTGAAGGGATGGGGAGGATGTATTCAGGATGGAGTAGGACCTGCCAAAACCAGGAGGATGTTGTTGGCTTTGGGAATGCTTGGTGTGCTCTAAGGGCATTTCTGCAGTCTTCAGGAGCTGCTGATAATTGCTGCTGTAATGTTGTTCCATTATTATTCGTGGTTTATAATTATTTGTGCCCAGAGAGCACCTTGCCAAGTGATCTACACACATGAAAAGACAAATTCCACCTCAACAGGCTGTTTCCTTGGAAACATTTTACGGAACACCAGTTCCCAAACTTCGGTTTGTGAGGCTCTGAATATTCCCATGGAAGTGCCAAGACCTTCCCCACCACCACAGGATCCTCCCTAACACCATCTGGGGACCAGCAGCATGTCACTGACCATGGTCTTGTGGACCAAAATCTGGGGACTGAAGCCTGCAGGGAGTTTTCCCCTCACCTTTGCAGCACAAGCTGTTGCTGGGGCTCAGCCCTGGGCACCAAATAGCTCCTACCCCCTGGTAGGGACCTGCCACTGTCAGCTTGGGTTGTTGTTTCTATGTTTTCCAGTGCTGACTATCCTGTTTCTTCCCTCCCTGGGAATTTGTTCTCACCAGTGCTCCCAGTTAAGCGCAGCCAAATGGATGTGACAGATCCCACTCTGCCCCAAGGGGTTTATCTAATGATGGGGCCTCTGAATCAAGCCCAGACATTCAAGGACTTTGACCAAAACCCTTGGGATTAAACCCTGACAGGCAATTACAGAAGCTGCAGTGACCCTCTGCTGACTCAGCACATTGGATGGGTTACCTTTGCTTAGTCATTAAGAAAAGAACATTATCAGATAATGCATGTGGCCCTTTGCTTGGACAGAAATAATTGCTAGTGACTGCACTTTTCAGTGCCTTAAATATGTCAGCAGTTGCTTCCTGATGGCACCTAGTTAGGATCAAATCTCACAGGGGCTCCACAGCTGTTAAAATAACACTGAGTTTCTCTGCCAGAGGAACAAAAATGGGTCACCTGCATTGTTGTTAAGAGCTGATTTGTGAGATCATACGATTTGCACCAGTTTAAAGGAGAAAAAAAATGCCACCTTGTTGGTCCTGATAGTTTCTCCAGCCTTCAGAACTGACCTTCTAGTTTGTTTTAACTGTATTTATTTTATTTATGGTGAGTTTCACCAACAAGGGCTGGCCCTGCTCCAAAGAACTTTTCCTCTCAGGCAGAGGTTCAACACAGATCCATCCTCCCTGACCCCAAAACTTGGTATCTCACTATGAGAAGAATCTCACTTTCTTAGCCAGACCCACCTCTATTACTGTACAAAGTGGATCTTCTTCCAACCTTTCATCCTGTCTCAGCCCTTTCCTGCTTTGCACACATGACAGGTTTTTTAAGGACACTGGCCTAGAGAACACTAAGGATTTTTTGGCTACTCCTCTTCCCTTTGCCCCCAGGAGCTGCCACACAATTTCTGAGACTTTCTTTCTCTCTAAGCCCTTATTGAAGGGCCACAAATGCTTCAGCATCTATTTATAGATGGGAATGATGATGAGGCAAAGGCACCCTATGTTGCTGTGCCTGGAGAAGAGCCACCAGCTTGTCTTCTACCTCCTTCATGCTGCTGGAAAACAGAAACCACTGAAGCTATTTCAGCTTAGTCATCTTCTAAGCATAGGTCATTGTTTGGAAGCTTTTCCCAAAGGGAAAAAAGAAGGCAAACAGAGGGTGAAGGCAGACAGCAACATCCTCTGTCTTCTGGATGATGTCTTGTCCTCACTGCTCTGTCAGGGATATCTCTGTGTCCTTGGAGGCAACACGAAAAGGCCCCTTGGAGAGTGGAGATGGTTCAAGCAGGGGATGCAGAAAGGGTCTCTGTCACAGCTGGCCCTCAGCTCTGGGTGGGAAAAGACTCCTCTGCCACATCCCTCATCATCATCCAGAGGAGAGGGACTGCTGTGGAAAATGAACCAGCCATTGTTGCAGAACAGGAGAAAGAAAGGGGGGGAAGAAACCTCCTCAGGTCCAAATATAGCTGGAAAAATTAGGGCTGTTTTCCCTGCCCTGGCACTTGTGCCAAGTCTGATTTCTCAGGGCTGTTAAAGGGGCAAGGAATGGCTTTGGCACCTCATGAGGGGCTGAAATAAACTGTGGTGTAACATCTACAGCACTCCTGGCCTTTTTGGGGCACAGGAGGGGACTATTTCTGGCTTTGCTGGTAATGGAAAAGCAGCACAGGGAACCATCCAACCATGAGTACCGTGCTAGGCTGTCCTTAGTTTGCTGCATGGCTTTGACCATGTGACATTCCACAACCTGATATTCCCTGTGGGAAGCCCCTGTGTAAAACCAGACTGCTTCTGGGTGTGTCACAATGGTTTTGGTAAATGCTCCACATTTCATGCTGCAATTCATGATTTACAGCTTTCAGTGCTAACCAGGGAAGGGACATTTCCTTTCTTTGCTTGTCTGCAGGCAGAGCTGCTGGAGTTGCACAACATTTGGCTTTCCTTTTAGTTGCTGCTGCTGGAACAGTAATTCTTGCCCATGCTACTCCCTGGGCATCAAAACTCTTGCAGGCACTGTAAGAATAAAAACCAGACTCCACTAGAGCAGGACGTGCAGTGTGTGTGGACCTGAGGCTATTTTCTTTTCAGGGGAAGAAAGGATGGTCTTGCTGGATTGCAGATTGGAGGGTCTGGATTAAGTCCTGTGTTCACACTGACACTCTACTTTTTTTAATCACTGCTTAACTAATTCCCACCAAAATCAAGAGGCATGAGGCATAATCTCATTCAAAAGGTGAGGGCTGCATTCTCACTGAAGCCTTCTGAAAAATCTTGCTAAGCAGCCTAAGAAATGTTGCTGATCCCAGGTCCTTTTCCACACAAGAAGTCCCTTCCCAAATTAATGCTCAGATTTAAACCCTCCTGCTCCTGGTCCCACCACAGAGATGTCTCCACAGCAGTGCCTGCAGCAGCCATCTGCTCCAGCAGTGATCCTACGAGTGATAAATAGTTGCTGTAACATCCCAGCTAAAAAAGTCACCCTGTCCTCTAATCCCATGCCCGGGGGCAGCATCTGCTCCTCTTGGCTCTGGAGACAGGGCTTGCCGTGCCAGCTCCTTTCCCCCAGCGACCTTCTCAGCAGCCCTGGGAGACTCCTGGCTTACCCAGGTGAAATCCCAGCTGCTGAGCCCCTTTTTGCAGCCAGGGGGAAGGGGACTGAGCAGCTTTTCCACCTACCCATGGAACACCCAGGTGCCGCATTCGTCCGCCTTGGTGATGTAGTTTTCGGGCAGCAGCCCCGAACAGCCGGTGGCCAGGGAGATGCCATAAATCCAGCCCTCACTGGTACTGGTTTGTTCCACTGGCGACATGAAAATGAAATCCCCCGGGACCAGCTCCAGCTCGTCGTCGTTCTGGGGGGTGTAGGGGTAGATCACTTGCAGAGTCTGGGGGAGAAACCGAAGCACAAATGAGAGGGTTGTAAAGGGAAGGGCAGAGTGGGGCAGGAGCAGCCCCACACCACACCTTTAACCTCAGCAAGGTGTGAACAGCTCTCCCTGTGCTTTATCCAGGAAAGCTGCCCTTCAGGGAATTCCTGCTGCTTCCCCCTCTTACTGTTGGAAAGCTTTCCTAGGTATTTGCTCTTTCTTCCCTTTTTGATTCCAGTTGCATCTTTGACAACCAGGAGGGAAAGGGGGGATGATTTTTTACATGACTGTGGGCTTAAATCTGTTTAAAATGGAACTGAGTTCTTGTTGGGACCTGGAATTTAGTGGGACTGGAATCAGCTCTAGTGGGCAGTGACCATTTTTGATTTACCTACACACGTTTGATCTGAAAGAGCAGCTCTTGTTGCTGTTGCAAGACAAGGCAGAGACACTATTGGGAGGGCAACAGGTTTGAATCTGTGACCTGCTGCTCTCAAAGCTCATGGGACTGCACAGGAAAAAAAACCACAGGTGATGAGAAATGCTGGGATGTGGCCACATTGTTTTCTTGATATTTCCTGACATGAGCAGGATTAAGTTAAAAGGTGGGAGAATGCTGAGTGTAGTTCTGTGATCTCCACTCGAGCATGAGGAATCCACATGCATTAAATTGTCTACCATTAAATTTCCTTGGAAATGGCTGCAACAGTCCCCAGTTTAAAAGGGGGCAGACGTGTTCTTGTCCCCTGGCCATGAATAACTTCTGCACTGTTGCAATAAAAAAAGAAAACCCCTCCTCTGCTGAGCAGCTCCGCTCTCCTGGCGGTGTCAGCCCTCACCAATCCTTCTAGACTGTGTGTGGTATCTTCACAGGAAGATGGAAACTAAGTCACTGTCACCTGATATCACAGGGCCCAAACTTTCACACGTGGCTGCCTGAAGTGAGATATGCAAAGATGGAGCTGGGTTTCAGCAGCAGCTGCCTTTGCCATCAGCAAGAGTGTTGAGTGTGTGAAGCTTCTGAAGGACACAAGGACTCTCTGGATAGGGAAGGAGGCTGTCACACATGGAAGCACAGCCTGGGCTGGGTCAGAGACACGTCAGCTCTCCAGGAGCCCTGGCATTTGTGTGAAAAATAGCTTTTTCCCCACTTTGCCACAGGTTTTGTGGGTCTGGTTGTGGGCAGTGCACCTTGGTGGGGCTGATCACCCCAACCGCAGGAGCTGAGTTAAACACCCGAGCTGAGCAAGCACCTTCTGGAGGTTCCCTCCTCCAGACACTGATTCATCCTGAGATAGCCATCTCAGATGGGTCAGATGTCTCGTGTTCTGGAGGTGCCTGTTTCTCTGCACTGAGCCTCAGACTGCAGGTCTAATTTGGGTATTTACAGTGAGGTGAGACGAACCTCACGGGTGGTTTCTCAATGCCCAAGATCCCAATCTGTGAAATGGAATTAATGTTGTTTTTCTGTATGTTATGTGGAAAACAACATTATTAAGGAAGCTACCTTAAGAGACTTAAAAACTGGAGTTATAGAATTCATATGAATAATTGAAATATATGAGGGTAATTGTTTCTTACATGATGGAACTAAGTGCTGTGGTTAATAATAAAGTCAAGGCTGTACAGTAGAACTGGACACTGGTCAGGTTAAAATACTGGTCTGGTTCTGGAGAGATCAGACCAGTTTATGTTGAGCTCACAGGAGAGTCATTATTAGAATTAATTAATCCAGCAGGACACTTCTTGCTGCAAGAAGCAAGGGATGAGGCGGGTGAAACAGCAAGTCTGGACAGCACCAGTGAAAAGAAAAAAGAAAGGCAGGAAGGTCTGTGCGTTAAGATGACTGGTTAGCTTGGGTTTCTCTCCTGAGACAAGAACTTTACCTCGTGGTTGACGAAGCGAATGTCCCGGGAGAAGATCGCGGCCACCCAGTCACAGCCCAGCTTGACGTCAATGTTCTGAGCCAGCTTCTCCAGCGTGGGCAGGTGGCTGCTCTGGAAGTGATAGGCCAGTGTCACGTGGAGCTGCTTCTTGTGGGGCTCCACGTGAACATCTGCAAGGAGAAGACGTGGGTGAGCGACCCCCGAGCGCTGGGAAGGGGGGGGAGCAAACATCGGCTCTGCCGGGAGCTGGGAGATGGCAAACAGCTGTGTGATAAGTTATTGCCCTTCTGAACACACTGCCAAAAAAAGACATTTTTACAGGTAACTGGTAGGCTTTCATGAGCAGCTGAGGATCTTTCCAAAATAAGCAAGTTAAAAAGTGTAATTTTTACTCTCCCTCCTTTGTTCTCTCTGCCACACCAGCAATTACAAACCCGTGGAATTCACAGGTTCGTGCAAGTTGATTAAATCTTTTCCCTGGGCATTGGTTGGATTACCAGTTTAGCCACTGAGGGTGAGGTATTCCCAGACTGTGGAAACAGACATTGATATAATAATGATTCAAAATCATCCTGCAGGGAAAAAAAAAAAGAACCTGCATCAGGAAAAGATTCCAGGAAGCAGAAAGGTGAGAGTGTGTGAAATATTGGGACTCTTCCAGTAGATGTGGAAATCATAGGATACATTGTTTGTTTATAATTTATTCTTGCTTATTCAACCAAAAATTGCAATTAAATTTGAGTGATTATTCAGTCAAAATTGCAGCTATTCAGAGACTTGGCTCCAAGTGCCAGCCAGGGGTAGCTTTGAAAGCTTATCCATCTTTTTTTTTTCTTTTTCGATCAGCAGAGAAAAATATGTTTTGAAAAAGCCCCAGAGACTTTAATGTGATAACCTGCCCAAGCCGTGGGGGCTGCAATGCAGCAACTGCTTTCCCCAAAAAAAGAACAAGTTCAGTCTGAATTGGAGCAGTCACAGGGGCAGAAGCTTGTAGGAAGCCGTGGGTGCTTCCTTCTTCTGGGTCAGTGTTTTTTGGGGGTAAGAATTGCCCCTCTGACTGGAGGGTGTGTCTGGGGAACACTTGTCCCCCTCTCAGGTGGCTGCAGCATCCTTGGACTTGCCCAAGGTCCCTGTGACTGTGGCTGCCTAAAAATGTGCATTTTTAAAGACAACATTCCCTCCCTCTTGTAAAGGGAAGGAAAATTCTGGGTCATTGTTGGGTGAAAGCAATGAATTTCAGGGGTGTGGTGAGCCTACAGCACATCTGGATCTCTCTCCTGAAGCAGGAGTAGAGGCTTGTAGCTGTTCTGGATGGTTGTTGGATGTCTGTCTAGCAGGGAAACACCCCAGGGATGCAGAATGTGCTGTATCTTGATGCACTGAAGCTCCAGATCAAGCCTGTGACAGTGAAAGGCCAAACCAGTGGTGCTGTGACTAGCCCAGGTTGAGCCCTACAGTGATGGGGGGCGGGAGGATTAGTGGGGAAGCTGATCCAGAGCTCCCATGCTGTTCTGATTTGGGGGTCACTGGAGGACACCCAAAGAGCCTATTCAGCAGTGAAGAGCACGGGGTGCTCTGCTTACTTCCCCCTGCACAAGCAGCAGAGGACCAGACAACAGAGCCAGATGTATCAGTGCTGAGGACCCTCCTCCCAGCCCTCTTTACACCTCAGAAATGCAGTGAGAAAACAAGCACGGCCTTGAAATGGCCAAGGAAAGTTTTGTGGTGGTGGCTTGAGGCGGGGAGTGGAGAACAAACATCCAGCAGACAGAGCAGCCACGTGAAAGGTTAAGGAACCACCAAATGTCAACTTCCCTTCCAGGAGATAACACTCGAGATCAAGGGCAGTGTGATCTTTCAGCTGAAAGGCACCGAAACCCGAAGCACCTGCCGGGCTGTTCCTCTCCAGGCTTTTAGTTCTCACTTAAAAATCAGCGAATCACTTAAAAATGAGCTCCGTTCCTTCGGCCACTCACCCGCTTTGGAAGCCGCCTCCGCAGCGAAGTCCGCGGCAAACTTCTTGAGCACCTCGGCGCTTTCCTCCTTGACGAAGAGGCCGATGAAGTTGGAGGACGTGTAGAGCTCCAGGGGCAGAGGGGCGGGGAACTTGCATTTCCAGCGCAGCACGGTGGCCTGCAGGGCTTCTGTCAGAGCATCCACCTTGCTGTCCTCACACTGCCGAGGGAAGGGCAGGCACTTGTCAGGCAGGGAAGGAAAGCAGTGGGTGGGTGTGAACGGCTTACCTTGGCTGTATCACAGTGAGAAAAAGCAGGGGGGCACAGAAAAATCCGGGTTTAGAAATGCCCTGCCCCTCCCTTGCCCTCGAAGCGGGATCAGCTGTCCCCAAGTGACCTTCCCAACCTCCCCCTACCCCTCCACCCGTTCTCGTGTTAACGATCACTTGGGATGATGAGAATTTGCTCCTCTGCTGCTGCTCTTGGCTGAAAACAACAGCCTAAAAACCAATTACCTCCTCAACAAGGCCAGGCATCAAACCCCAACCCCCTGTCAGCTCCCCAAACCCTTCTGCGGGGACCGAGTGAAGCGTGTAAAGCTCCACCCTGAGCCTGGCGAGGGCTGCCCATGAATCCACGCAGGCAGAGAGGGAGCTGTGCCTCACCATGAAGAACTGGCACAGGGTGATATGTGGGAAAATGTTGTGAGCTTTGTTCTTCCCACAGATCTGCTTCGACTGCTGCCAGAAGTCAGAGAGCTTCTGAGCCAGGGGGCCCGTGGGGCGCAGGTACAGCACGTACTCCCGGGGCAGGGGGTCGTCCAGGAACGGGTCACCCACGTGGGAGAAGAGCCTGGGAGGGAGAAACATTAGTTAGTTTGTCAGATAATGGCACATTTTCCCCCGGCAAAACCATCTTTCCCTTGTCCTCGCTCTTGCTTGTTCTGCCTCTACGGGAAAGATCACCTCTGGCAGGTCAGGCAGAGCTGCCCTGTCTCCCTTGCAGCCCATCTCCACTGCCAAGTAAGACAGAAAATAGGGGTTTGGTTTCAGGCTGACGCTCTGAAGATCTAACCCAGGGTCACTGCTTCTGCCTTTCTGCCTTCTCAGTGTGCAGAACACAGGGAGGAGAGCGCTGGAAATTGCTCAACCTCTCTGAAAAGGCAGCTCTCAGCTTTCTCTGCATCAGCTGCAGATAGTGGGGGGTTCTTTCTCTCATCTGATTCTGCTTTTGCTCACTCTCTCGGACCAGGCTCGTTGCTGGATTGCTTATTTACAGCGTTTCACTTAATTCTGCAGGTGCTTTTCAGACAGTGACCCTGTCTTACACCCCCCTTTCTAATGGCTGAAATCTTAAATCCTCTCATTTCTTTTACTTTTTAACCTTTATTCATACCAACCAGTCGCATGCTGCTTGCACACTCCTTCCACCTGTCGATGCCAGTGCTTTTTGCCTGGAGAGAGAGGGCAAAAATAAGAGTATTTTAGTGTTGCTGGGTTTATGACTCCTGTCACAGAAACTCCTTGGACTTTCCTTGTGGGAAGGGCTGTCACAGTGTGCTTGGAAAGCAGTGGGATACCCTTTCCAGGCTGACTCTCTCAGCCCTGGGGCTTTTTTTTTTGTTTTGGATGTGCCACCCGCCAAATTGCTGCAAACTGTTTAAAGGACAAAGTCATGAGAAGGGACCTCTGGGTTTTCCGTGCTTTCCCGATTTTCTGGACAGTGAAGCACCAGATATTGGCATTCAGTGACCTCTTTGCTGGTCATTTCACCACAAAAACCCAAAGGTTTGGGTCTGAAAGTGCAGACTTTGCACTGAGGACAAGAAAAATTCAACTGCCACGAGAGGGCACAAACCAGAGATTTTCCAGGTTAGAACAGTTCCCTTCAGTCCTTGCTGCACAGAAAGAGCTCTTCTGCTTTATTTTCCCATTCAAGATACCTCTAAACCCCTTTTCACTCCAGCTGGGAAGACCCAAATCTCCAGTTTTCCAGTCACAGGACAGACTGACACAGTGCCGTTTAACTCCTAAACATGGAACTGTGTTTTCCAAAGGCTCGGCATCAGCACTGAAATGCAGCCCTGGATCAGGGAGGAATTCACCCAGAACCCAAATGGCAGAAACACTGAGGGGAAAATGACAAGTGGAGGAGGCAGAAAAGGACAGAAAGGTTGGGGCCTTGGGGCAGGAGATAGACTTTCAGTTGGCTGAGGGCAAAATTCCCCATGAATAGGTGATTTTGAGGCTTCCTGCTTAAAGGAAGAAGGGCAGACTCCAGGTGGGCCTGAGATCAGGGTAGTTTGGACCCTCCAGAACTTGTTTGTGTGTGACTGTGCTTCTGCCAGCCTTCCTCTCTGCAGCAGCAGCCTTCCAAAGCACCCTGATAGCCAGGGAGGATGTTCCTGCAGTGTCACCCTAGACATGTGCTGTTGACTCAGCTGTGTTTCAGCTCTGCCCTGGCCTTCCCCATCCCTTGAATACACATATTCTTGCTCATTTTGAGAGCAAGAGGAAGGCAGAAAGATAATGCTGCTGCTGAAACACCTCCCTCCCCCCTCACCCCCCCAAAAAAAGGAGTGTGTGTGTTGCAAATGTGTGATTATGAAAATACTTCCTCCTGAAGGGTTTAGCTGCCCTTATCTGCCAGTGTTCACTGGAAGGCACCTGCCTTCTGAAGGACAGATCTTGTGTGGTTGGGGTGTTCATCTTGCTGACCTTGCCTGAGCTGTGCTATGCAAAGCAGCCACTGCTTTGCTTTGAAAAGTAGCTCTTTCCAGCAACTTGCAGAGGGTGGGAACCTCTCAGGGAGGCTGGATTTTCCCTACCCTGGTTTCTCACCCATTTCTGTTGCCTTTGCTCAGCTCATCTCTCCTCTTGCCTGTGCTCTTTAAAACACAGGGAAACAAACGTGTTTGAAGTGTGCAAACCATCCCTCTGCAACGTGTCTGTGTCAGACCCAAGGCAGTGAATTCCAGCTGCCCTCCCAGCAAAGCTCTGGCTTGGAAATGAGCAGTTCCTCCTGCTGCCAAGCAGGCTCTCCCTCGGGATTCCCTCTCCCCAGACCCCAGCACGGATTTCTGGAGGAGCCATCCAAAATCCAGCGGGACAGGCGGTTCTGCCGCCTGCCTTTGGTGACTTGTTCCCTTCATGAACTGATGTTTCCTTGGAACAAATCACACAGTGGGAGCTCTGCTGGAATGAACTGCAGCTCCTGCAGTGCTTGGGGACCACAGAGGGCATCACAGAACATCAGGCTGGACCCTCAGACGTTTGTTCATCCGTGATTTCCAAAGTTGCCTCTTTCATCCGCAGGGACAATAAACTCCCTTCCCAATTTAATTTTCAGTGTGAGCAGGAAATGCTGCATCAAGCAACCAAAAGCCAAAGTATATTTTTATCCCAGGACCTCAAACTAAGATGCTCTTCTCTTTTTTTCCCTTATTTTTTCATTTAGAGCAGGGAATGGTGATGGTGACTGATGGCCTCTGCATCCCTCCCAAATACTCTCCCCTGCAGCCAGAACTTGGAGAGGGCTCATCTTCCAGCTCCCAGGCCAAGAGCAACTTTTTATGAGTTGAGTACTCAAAACTAGTCACAGCTTATACAAAAATGGCCTGATTTTCACAACTGCTGAGTGCAGGGGGATCTGGGAGACACATTCTGCTCCTGAGAAAATCAGGTCACTTAATTAGGTGACTGGGGGCTCAGATTTACTCATGCTGGGCAGCAAAGCAAGTGTTGGCTGTAGCATTGTAGCAAGTGGTAAAAAAAACAGACAGCAAGGGAGATGCTCTGTTCAGCTGCAGGTGGAGACTTTAGGGCAGGGCAAAGAACATCTTAATAGCAGTGTCTTCCAAATGCACAGCAGCATTTTAGCCACCCCAAAGAATCAGATGCATTGGATTCTTCAGCCTCTCTGTGACACCCTTCAAGGTCAAAGTCACAAGGAAAGTCCTTCTCCACTCAATCACTGGTTGAACAGCACCAAAATATTGCTGGGAAGCACATCCCAGCTGAACAGTTGACCCCTTGGCCCAAAACATTCCAGCAAATTGCTGTTGCTGCCCTGGTTTCCATATTGATGTGTAAATGGTGGGCATTTTAACCCCAGCCCAAGTGATGGGAGAGCACAGAGCTCTGTGTGCTACACAGCTTAACTCCTTTCTCTGGAAGGATTTTTGGCTTCCTGCAATTTCAGGGTAAGGAATAAAAAAAAAAAAAAAAAAAGGCACAGGGGAATGTCAATTCAGCCAGGAAATATATATCAATAAACAGAAATATAATGGCCAAATCCCATTTACTTCAGAGGAAATGACTGTAATGGGGAATGATGCATTAACCATAAAGAGAACCTGCAGTCTCAGAAGCACCACACAGAAACCCTCCCTCTGCTGAGTGCTCAGCTTTCTGATTCTAGTCCAGCACTTTAAAAAGGGCTCAGCTTCATTCATGCCCAGTTTAAAAAAGGAAGGTGTGTGTGTGTGGCTGCCAGAGGCAATGAAATACCGCGTGGGAAAGTTAATGCAAACAGTGAATTAGAAGTTAATGCAAACAGTGCAAGAGCAAGGCACGGGAGGGAACTACATTTTTAAGACATTTCTTTATCTGCATTATATTTTATCACTAAAAAAGTATGCAAACTTCAGGGGGTCGATGCCCCCAGCAGGGATTTCCTTCACTTTGCCAGGCAGAGGCTCCAGTTCTGCCGTGGGCAGAGCTGAGCTTTGCCTCTTTAAGGAGGACCTCGTTCTGCCCTGAGTTGCTGCTCTCAGAGGCAGGAGAAAATGCCAACATTTCTACCTCAGACCCACCTACAAACTGCCTCCAGAGACACCAGGGGATTTGTGAATGAGCAATGGCAGGATGGAGGCAGCCTGTGAAAAAAGAGGGAATGACTAAATCTTCCCTTTCATTCTCCAGCCCAGACAAACTTCTTGCCCATGAACAAAACCCCTTGGAGGGATGAATTCATCATCTCAAGTAGCCCTGAATCTCTGGCCCATAAAATATTTAGCTGTATAAATACTGATTTTTTCTTTTTGCAAATGGCATTAAACATGATGGAATACTTGGCTCTCCTCGTTAGGTTCTGTTCAAAGGCTTGCCTGACATGATAAGATAGGAATTACAGATCATAAAATATGCCAAAGGAGTTTGAAAGACAGATGCTGTCAAACAGAGCTTTTTTCTTACAAATATAGAATAGGCCCCTTTATTTTTTGCTTGTTTGTGTCTATAAAATATGTATTTATGTAAATACATATTCAAATAGGTATCTGTATCTATTTAAGGCTTGACTTTTCCCATCTTTGTTGGTTTATGGTAAAAGAACAGACAGCAAAACGCTTGTTGGCTCCAGGGAATGAGAAAAAATAGGGATTTTCTAGATGTGAAGCACATTTGTCAGTCCAGGTACAGGTCAGAAGGTCAGTATTAACTCCTCTCTTAGTTTTTGTGTCAAGCTCAGCCACGGTGTGAGAGGTCCTGAATTCAAACCCAGCAATACCTCCAGGGAAGCTGTTCCAAATTCTTCACAAACAGTAAAATTCCCACATTTTCCTGTGCATGTTTGTTTCCCAACTTCCCATCTCAGTGACCTTGAGAGATTCCTGAAGTTTTTGCACTTTTCATCAGTTGTTTGCACCACCAACAGCGCAGCAACAGAAACGTGTCTATTTTAGGCTTTCAACAAACAACTGCACGTTGAAGAAAAGTTCTGCCAGCGAAATTTCTGTCCATCTCATCACCTGGTCAGGGAAGGACACCCAAATTCCAAAGAGCTGACTGAATTCCACAGTTATCCTCCACACAGTGAGGTGTTCTTCCCGAATGGTTTTCCCCATGGGGCTTTGCCCCTCGGAATTCTCCGCGTGCAGGATTCAGTTGGTCACCAAGAAAAAAAAATCATATGATACCCTTTCTGTTGTTATTTGGGTGACCTTCCTTCTATAAATAGGGGCAGCACAGGAAGATATCACCAGGGATCCAGTTCCTGTTTAGGGCAGGGGGTTGGGTACGTTCCTTTTCTGCAGGGGAGAAAAAAAAAGCCCCAAACCCTGGTGTGTTTCTGTGAGACAAACAGTCCTAATGTCAGTGTGTGGCAGAAATGTAATCACACCCTGCCATGTATTCCCACTCTCCAAATAGCTTAAATATTCACTTTTTCAGAGCACAGTCCTGCAGCCACAGGAGGATGATGAGGATGAGGATTTTTAAGTGCAGTGAGGGCCTGGGTGTGCCTCTGGTTTACATGTTTGTTTCTGACGGTTATGTAAGATTTTGAAGGCGGATTTCTTTTCCCCCTCCTTCTTTAGCACATGTGCACTAAGTCATCCCCCTAATCCTCTGCTCAGCCGGCTTGTTAAAGCAAAAGGAGAGGGAAGTACAGGCTCGTAAAAAGTGTCCGGGACAAAGGCAGGAATGTAGCAGCCATTTAACGTTTTCAAAGGGATACACAGTTTAAAGAGGAAGCAGGATATTCTTTTCCTTAGAACAGTAACAGCACGGCTTTTTATGAGACGTGGGCTTAGATGTCCAAATCCTGAGCTCAAATGTCCCTCCACATCCCTGTGGGATGGAGGAGGAACAAGGTGCAGGTATTTGGGCTGATCTGGATTGGTCACACCCTACCAAAATTCCTCCGTCCTTTTATTTTCCCCTTCAAATGCAAAACCTTTATTTTTGCCTATAATTACTTATAATCATGATATTGGCTTTATTTTTAATTCTTTGCTCTTGATTACATTTGTTGTCTGGCTTTCTACTTCACTTCCTTAAGCTTTTCTCCCCGTGTGCTGATCTAGAAATGTACTGCCCAAACAAAGAGCAGCAGTGTCTGAAAATAACAGGAGTCCCGAGGCTGGAAATTTAGCAAAACCATGTCTCACAGTCCCCTAATAAAACCATAAAAGTTGGCAGCACCTCAGCTGGCTGGTTCAGAAAGCTTCAAAACTGTCGTGCAGAGCACTCACTGGAAAATGAGGTCAGGGTTAAGGAAGATGGGAAATAAGTGGTGCTGTTAAAGGGTTTGGAGAGTTCTGAGCATTAGCAACACAGCCCAATAAATAAATTCAAATGGAAGGTGGATATAAATGGAGCACATTGATCTTGCCCCTTCCAAACACCTGAATGCTGCGGAATGGCCATGGTTTCGTTCCTGCAGGGAGCAGGAGCTTCCACCCCAACACCATTAATGCATCTTCAGCTAACCAGGAAGACAGTGTCTTTGTGAAGAGCCAAGTTAGAGGTTTAAGCAGGCTCGAATGTACCATCTGGAGGCCCAGTGATAGCCAGAAAAGGAAGCAGTTGTCATGCTGATTGCAAACAAACAAGTCCCTGGCAGCGCTGGAGACAAACACGGCGCTTTCTTCTTTCCAACTGCTCTTCTTCCTACACAGAGACGAGCTGGGACTGGACAGAGGTTTGCTGGAGCTGAGTTTTTGGGATCTTACCCCTGTTTCCCCCCTCAGGGATGGGTTTGGGGCAGTGTGGAGCTGCCACACAAGCGGGAAGCGGGGCCAGGTGGCTGCTGGTGGCGCGTGAGCCGCGCCGGTGCCGCTGCCACCGCGGGAGCACCTGCCTCTCCATCTGTCCCCTCGAGTGGCACAGCCCCTCTGCAGGGCCCAGCTCAGCTCCAGCTGGCAGCACCAGGACCTGCTGCCCAGCACCAGAGAGCCACAGGGATAGATCACACCCCAAACCCCCCCAAATTTAAGGGGGCCCCACTTCACTCCTTTGCCCCTAGAATTTTTTTACTATCATGTAGGTCTTTAGGAAGACCAAAAAAAAAAAAAAAAAAAATTAAAAAAAAGCCACAACCAGCACTTTAAAGTGTCAGTGTTAACATTTTCCAGCTCCTTGGGGTTTCAAAACAGGAAGTTTGGGGGCGGTGCAGTTGCACAATTTGCCAGAAAGCTGCTGTTCTGTGAAGAGGGTGATGCTGGGCTGTACCAGCAACTTCAGCCCTGATGGCCACTAAGGCCCTCACTTTCTGGGACCCATTCTCAGTGAGTTTTGATGTGCTGCTCCTGTCAGTAGGAGCCTTGTTTTAGCTCCTCAGTGGAGAGCTGACCTGCTCTCCAGAGGCACAGCAAAGCCCAGAGGGAAGTAAGGGAAGTTCTCCCAGCCTGGCAGAGACAACACAGCCCAAAGCCAACATGGTACAGCTCAAGCCCGAAAACAAAGCATTGAGCTGCTTGGTTTGGACCTTGTGATGAAACCTGTGATGCAAACTTCCTTCTAGGTCAGAGTCCAGGTCTTTGTATCGTGCACATCCTCAGAGGGAGAGTTGGAGTGTTTGTCTGCGCCTGCTCTGCTTGACAGCGATGAGACTTGGATTGCATCGTCCATTCAGGCCCAAACAACACATACCCCCAAAGTTTTGTCCAGAGGGTGAAACATCAGGTTGGGTCCTGCAGAGCCAAATCACAGAATCATGGAATGGTTGGGGTTGGAAGGGACCTTAAAGCTCATCTCATTCCACCCCCTGCCATGGGCAGGGACACCTTCCACTAGCCCAGGATGCTCCAAGTCCTGTCCATTCTGACCCCTTATTTTCACCCCAAGCAGTGATTTTCTCCTCTTTGTGGGCAGTGTCTCTCTCTCCTGAGGGATCCTGCAGGCTGTGTGTGCTAATGGCCTCAGAGCTTTGCTGAAAAGGCAAACCCCAGAGATGGAAAATGGGAAGTGGATGCCCAGGAAGGAGCCACCACGATCTCACACTCAAAATAGTCTCAAGCAAAGCAACAAGAAGGAAGATAGGGTGGGGTGCTGAAATAGTTGGGTTAAAGGCAAAAAGAGAGACTCAAAATAGCCTCCTGCTCTAGACAGCTCTGTTCAGGAAATTTTTTAAGCCCTGCTGTTTTCAGTAATACACATATACAGATAAGCATTCCTGGCTTAGTGTTTCTCGTCATCCAGGTAAGACCAAGTTGTGCCAGTATTTGTTATGTCAAAATTCATGTGGGAGAGCCCCAAAGTGCTGCAGGGAAAGGGGGAAAGGAGAGTTAATGCAGCAGAGGATGAGGCACATTTGCCACTGACTCAAGGCTAAAACAACCTCCCTGAGTAGTCTTGGGAGTGGGAGTCCCACGGTACTCAAAGCTCCATTTGGGGGTGAGAAAACACGCAGTTCTCAGTCTCTTGCCTCAGAGATTCTGAAGTGTGTGGTTAAAGCAGCCAGCGAAGGCTAAAGTCAAAGTTTCCACAGGGGAAAGAGAAAACAAGTTAGTTTGCAAGCTCTGGTCTGAATTTCAACCTGGGTGTCTGTATTTCAGACCACATTGTAGTCCTTGGGTGATACAAGTGACAGAAGCTACAAAAATGCACAATACAATTATTTTGCTGTTCCAACAATGGTAAGTCATAAACCCATGGCCAGACTTTAAACTCTAATACCAGATTACATATTAAAAATGACCCTGTGGAGTCTGGCTCTGTAATCTGGAGTTTGTACACGAGGTCTAGCCAAGAAGACTCCAAAAGATTTAAATCCTTACTAGGGAAAGGTTAAAAAAAAAGGGCCACATTAAAAATAAATATGTTTGAAGCCTGAAATGGAACGGGAAATGAAGAATTGTGATACACAATGAGATAAAGAAGGATCTTAAGCATGTAATGAGAAAACTTTACCACAGACTGGGAATATTTCCTTGCCTACTTTCCTGATTTTGTTATGGTCTGTCAGCTCTAAGTGTGGAGTCTTTCTTCCTGGAGCTGATCATATTCCTGCAGAATATGTAAGTGAATTACAAAAGCAAAAAAAAAAAAAAGAAATAGGAAGGCTTTAATGAGACCTGGATTTAGTAATCATCCCTACACCAAAGAGTACTTCTGCATCTCTTTAACTTCAAGCATGTACTTACAGACTTCACTGAGGCAGAAGCACACACCAGCTGCTCTCATGCAAAGCATGTGCTGAAAGGTTACTGCAAATCAGGGCTTTGGGTCTGTTCTTCCTTCCAGCTGAATTTCTAAGGGCTTTAAAACAAGTGTTTGAGGTGATAAAAGGAACTTTGTTCAGCCTGCTGAAAACCTGGGGATTTGGTGCCGGCAAGTAACAAATGGAGGTGTATTTGCTGGGGTATTTGCTCCCCAAGAAGCCCTCAAAGCAAAGGGTCTGTCACAACCCTCAGCACCTGCACAGTCCTGCTCCATCCACTCCCCATGGGATTTTCCTTGACCCCAGTCACAGCCTTTAATTCAACTGAATCACAAATCTAGCAGGTATCACGATGCACTGGTCACTCCAGTAATCAGTTCTTGTGTTTGTGGAGGAATAACTTCACCTTCCTGTGCTCTTTTAACTTGTAAAATGCTCCTGCAGCAGCAGCAGCATCTCCAGGACCTGGCACAGAGCATGTCAGAGAGCTCAACAGGGCACAACCACAGCACAGATCATAAAATACCAGCTCATACCTCAATCATTCCAGTCTCTTCTGAGCCACCTGAGTAAACACAAGGCTTAAAAAGTGCTCAGCACAGGGTTCCATCTGACCACAGGGGATGGGAACTCTCAGGGGTTGAGCACTGCTGAAATCCTGCCAACTTCACAGCACTGACCATAAAGGTGCTTGACTCCAACTCCGTGTTTCCATATCCAGAATCAATGGGATGTGAGCCCCTTGATCCACTCCCCTTCCTCCCCTTTCTCTCACCATAATCCTTTTAATTTCTGACATCTAGAAGGTGGGAGCAATGGAGTGGGAATAAGTAAGGAGATATTTCTCACTCCTTTTGCCTGAGGAAGGCATGAGGATCAGAGACACAGTCTGGCCTGTCCCCTGTCCCTCTCCTCCTATGCTTGGCCGATACACCTCCTGGTGTTTTGTGACTGATTGGCTACTCAAACAGTGGGAGATTCGGGGCTTTATTTAAGTTTTTAATTAAGTTAAGTCTTTAGCTAAGGGCTTTTGACCACAGGGATTCTCAGATGAGATGTCCTGTGAGTATGAAGTGGTTCTTCCCATGGCTTTTCCCTGCCCAGTGCCCAAAACACAGCCAAACCCTCATCTTAGCACCTCACCAGCAGTGGAGACACCCCTCATCCCATTGGCAGGGTTGGGTAGGAGGCCAGCTCCCTGATGCTTGCCTGGAAGACCTTGTTATCCAGATTGCCCTTTTCAGGCAGGTATTGTCAGACAGACAGACAGACTCACACACAGGAGCATCACCTCATTTCCACAGCCTCGCTCTCCCCCGCGCTGAGTGTGAAGTGCTGCTGTGGGGGTGTGTTTCTAAAATTATTCCTGATGAAAATCTTTTACAACTGAGCCCCATCTTCTCTAGGTTTTGGGTTTTTTTAATGTGTGTCTTGAAAGCATCCTAAGAACTGTTTTGGGGGTTTTTTTTGTGTCAAATGCAGAAGGAGTAGTGGTAACATTGCAGCATTCCTTGCCACGGGATGGAAGTCACTGCTCCAGTGACACTTCCAGCCAGGCAGCATCAGCAAGTGGTACCCAGGAACAACACCTTGTACTGTTGGTACAAATTAAAAAAAGAATAGGTTTTTGGATGGCTTTAAGAGTGAACCATCTGGAAAAGACTGGGAGGGAGTTTTCTCATTGTTAGCCATCAGAGGATCCTCACAGGAGCAAGGCCACGCTGCAGTCCAAAGGAAAGCATCAGCCATCAGACAGACGTGCACAAAACCAGGCTTTGGGAGACGTTCTGGCATTCCCAGAGCTGGTTCTCCAAAGCCAGGGCAGGTCCAAAGGCACTGCAAAGGTGCCCTACACATTTCTGTGCCGTGGATTCAGCAGGGCTGTTGTGCAGACAGAGAGGACAAGGGCTCAGGTCTGAGAGTGCAGGAACTGCACCAGCACCAGCACTTGGACACTGCCACGGCTGCAGAGGGGTTGGGAATGTTCTGTAGGAATTGCTGCCCTGGGAAAGCCAAAATGTCACCATCCCCCCTTGGGAAGCAGAGATAAGGAGGCTCCACGACACGAGAACTGGTGTTTGTGTGTGCAGGGGTCTCCTCTGCCTCCCCACGTGGCAATACATGATTTCAGGCTGCAGCTGAAAACAGACTTTCTTTCAGCGCATTCCCCTTTTGTTCTGCAATTCAACATTTAATGCTTTTCCTCTGCAAGGCATGTTGGCAGGCAGGGTGTAAAGAAACTGTGTGGAGCCAGGCTGAACCAAATATCAGAGTAAATCCTGCAGGTAGGGGACCACAGGTACCATTTTCTAAGCACAGCTCTTCCCTGCATCGAGGCCTTGGGATGCTCAGGGATGCTGAGCCCGGTCCTGCACGGATTCCTGTGTGGAAATGACTCCATCCTGCAAGACAGGTAAATGTGCTCTGTGCTGAACTGCATCAAGACAAGGCTTTCAGAAGAGCTCAGCATTAGCCTAATTTTGCTCCCAGTGGTATTGAATGAGGCAGAATTAGGCTGGAGCTGAGCTTCTGAAAGCTGTATCCTATCTTCCTACCGCCTAAAAATAAGGAGTCCAATTAAATCTACAGCAGCACAGAGTATGAGGGAATGTATAATTAATTAAAAAAATCAAAGGCTGTCTTGCAGTGCTGATCAGCATTTAGCAATCCTGCCACCAGCTCTCACTCTCCTCATTCTTCCTTTTTAATCAGTGATTATTGTTGTATCTCCTGACATTGTGATCACATATTCTGGTAGTATTTCAACATGACTGCGTTCCCTGGGAGCAGTTAACCTGCCCACAGGAGGAAAATGAGAAACTCCATTAAACAAGGAAGGGGAGAATTTATGATCCCTTCCAGCCCTGGCCCTGACACCTCACTGGAGCCCTGAGATTGGGGAAGGATAAAAATTTGCTCCCTGTGACAGTCAAGGCTTTCATTTTTGCAGCACAGCCCTGATGAGAAACTACAGGCTGAGGGATGAGAAATTGCACGTCCAAGGTCATCTCTCAGAGCTCTTGCTCTCTCTTATTGCTGTTTGCCTGTATCCAGCACTCCCAAAAACAAGGAGGGGTGTTTTTTTGGTCTACCAAGAGAGCATAAGGAGGCCACCTGTGAGCACAGGGCTTTGTCACCTCCCAAACAAGTGTTTCACACTTGTACTCTCCCAGTGCAGAGTGAAGGGAGCTGGAGAGGATGTGCTCTTCACAGTTATCCTGGCAGGAATCCCCAGGAACTGGGCTGGATTCACAGCAAATCTGGAGTGACTCCATCTGGGTCCCCAGGAGCAGAATCTGGCTTACATTTTGAGTGCCAGCTGTTAGTGGGAAACAGCAAGACAGCAGCAAAGCAGGGGCTGTGTCATCCCACTCCGGTGGCTCTTGGTAGGGCTGTGCCTGGATTTCTCCACCTTCCCTTTGCCTTGTGGAATTCCAGGTTGAATCTACTCCTTTGAGTCGAATTTCAGGTTGAATCTGGTCCTTTTGTGGCAGTAAATGTGGGCAGTTAAAGAACCCCACGATGAGTAAGGACACACTTCTCCCACAAGGGAAGGTTGAGGGGAAATCACCCCAAAACCCAGCAGCGACGGCACCAATTGCTCACCCTGTGGGTCGTTCCAGTGAAGTGAATGAACCTCGTGGTGGCATCACTCCTTTTAAACATAAAGAGCTGCATCTGGGCTTGCCCTCTCTTTTCCCCTGCCTCTTGGTGTGCTCTGCCCTTTCCTCCTGTGCTTTTAAGGCCACGGATCCCCCTCGGCGCCGTGAACTCCTGCCACGTGTGACATCAGGGTGACGTTACCTCGGGCTCCTCCAGCAGCCACATGGCCAAAATAACAGCACAGGACCTCCTAATTAGTACAGGCAGACAGCTAGAAAAGAAAAATCAGCTGGGAGAGAGAAACTATTCATAGTGTGGTCTCTACACTCTGGAGGGGGAGGATCTTTTTTACCTTAAGGCCACAAACGCAGCTTGTAGGTGTGACTCATAATTTCTTTATCAACTAAACCTCCCTGGTGAAAAGCCTGGTAAAGGTTATTAATAAAGGACCAGTCATCTCTAGGTTCAGTGAAATTCAGTAGGAAGTTACATCCTGCTGTGGGTTGGTGTGGAACAGCTCAAAGAGGATGAAAAGGGATCTCAAGAGACTCACATTTGGACAAACATCAGCCCCGGGCTGGGTTATAGTGGTGCGACTGCTAAACAGAATTCTTTCCTTTTCAGTCTGAAATATCATTTCCTGCAATATTTTAGTATTTTTTTCAGTGCATTCCTGAAGGAAAAGTCCCCCCAAACAGATTCAGGGGTTCCAGGAGCCAACTCTGCTGGTGCCAGATTTAAAAATAAAGATCTCTCCCAGGTTTGTTTTTTTTTTTTAATGTAAGGAAGAGCAATTTTTACTTTTCTGCTGCCTTTGCTGACTGGGCACTCGTTTCCAGCCATAGGCTGCTGCTCTGAACCACGCATTTGCAGTTATTTTTGAAATGCATTATTACCCTGAAGTTGCATCTCTCCCTTTTTGATGCATAATTTAGATTTCAGCCTCTCATAAATTACATGCCTAAGGAACTGCTGATGCTTCTGAGAAAAAAACCCAATCCAACACAAGAGAAATAAAACTGTACAAAGTATTCTTTGTGGAGACTGTTCTGGATAGAAACACATTTATACTTCTCTGAGTTTTCCTTATTTTTGTCTCTGGGATGTTTACACGGATACAGAACCTCAATTGTTTGGGAATTCCCCACTATCAATGAGATCTCCTTGAATTTCCACTGCAAATCCTGAAATCACAGTTCTTGGTGGTACCCAGATGGATGGATGGAGTAGGGATGGAAAAGAACTGGAAAAGAAATTCAAATAGTTTGGGTTTTTTTCCCTCCTGACGGAGGAGCTGCTTCTTGGCAGAACTGGAAGACCAAGCAAAACTCAGGGAGAAACACGACTGAAAATCATGAGGGGGCTTGAGTAGCTCCATCTCAAATTCTGGATCTGCTCCTCCTCTGCTGGTTGATGTTGACAAATCTATTTATTTCTGGGTGCATTTTATCCTGTCCCCAAAATAGAGGCAGGGAGGTCTCTGGCTGTTGCTGTTATTCTTTAGGTTACCACAGATTTCTTCCCCAAAAAAATCTGCTGAAGAAACTCCCAGTGGCTCACAGATGTCCTTGGCTCTAATATTTCTATAATTAAAGGTGTAGGCATTTTGGACAAGGTCCCACAGAATGTGAAATGCCACAGCTCCCTACTGAACTTGGCTTAAAATTAGTAAGAACGAGCCTGAAGTTAATTAAAATCAGGGAAAATAAACCTTCTGTTGCAAAACAGCCAGAAGGGCAGAAGATTTGAGATGGCTCCACATTGTGTGCGATAGACAATTAGAACTGAGTTCATCTGGGCTTAAAAAGCTCCTGAGCTTAAAAAGGAAGAAGAAATTACTGCCTGAAAGTAATAAATACATGCAAGTAAAACTGAGATTCAGCAGAGGGGGGCAGGGGAAAAAAAGAAAAGTCTAAAATGGGATGTTTTACTAAGTGTTGGAGGCAAAACATCAGCAGGTTTTTAAGTGTGTCATTTATAAGGGAAGTGACTCAAATGAAATTACACACTTTTTAAGAATCAGCAAAGCGTTGAGGACGTAATAACCTTTGAAGAATTTCAGAAGCCATTTCAGATTCCTGTTATCAGAGTTCCTCAATCCTGTGATTTTACTCTTTTATTTTGTTGTTGTTTTAATGGCACAGCTCCCAGTATCAAGTGGTTATTTCGGAATCAATGAGTTTAGTTAAAAAAATGGTAAAATCAATCTGTTTCCTTCCTGTCTGGGGAGAGAAGCTCAAGAAAACGAGTGTGTCCTAAATCCTTAGAGATTGTGATGATAAAAAAAAAAATAAAATAATAAAAGTCTCCAGTTTTAATGTTCTGGTAATTAAATCTCACTGTCTTTAAACCAGTCCCATGAACTTCTGTCCTCAGTCCTAAGCTTTGAGTTCTGTCCTGGAGAAGGCAGAGGATGGAGAGGAAAAAAAAAGCATCAGAAACTCCAACCCTGTGGCAGTTCCCCACAGGAATTAAAAATATATGGCAGTTTATGGTGAGGATGTGGCTATTTTTTCTGTATTCCATTAATAGGGAGACCTGCAAGAGAATCTTTTGGAGCAATCCGCCACCATTTAAAAATCTACGCACTCTGTAAGTCCCCATCGTTTTCCTCCTCTCAAATCAAGGTGGCTTGAGCTACTTCAGATATTTTTGACACAGAAAAGTCTTCCTGGAGGTTTTTTTTTCAAGCTTTTTTGCCTTCTGCACCAGCTGTGGGACCCAGGCAAATTCCTAAAATGGTACCTGAGCCCATCAGGGTAAGACATCAAGGAGCTACAAATCCATGGGGGACCTTTGCTAAAAGCCAAATCAGTGACAGCCTCACACCTTGTCCAACTCCACGAGGATTAAGCACTTAATGTAGCCTGAAAATCAACTTTCTTCCTCTCTGAAAGCCTCGTGTTTGCAAGCCAAAAATGCCATTTTTTTTCTTTTGTCATTGTTGAGAAGAGATGAAAGTTTTCAACTTGGATTTATTTTTAGGGACCGGGTTTTCTGATGGAAATAGAAAGTTCTGACAAACACCTCTCCTGGATATTTAAGCCCTCTCCTTGCCTTTGTAATGGAAATTATGGTCTGGCAGGGGGGGGGTCACCTGGAGGGTCACCTGGAGGCAGAAGAAAGGTACAAAGTCCTTTCTGCCTCCGACCCAAGAGACTGCAAACACCCCTGGCAAAAAGGGGGCTGGGATTTGCTTCAAAAGGAGTCAAACAATAACCTTTCAATGGATTCCATCACTTCCTCCGTCAACAAAACATGATTCCCTCTCCAGCTCCTCCGAGCGCCAAGTTCTGTGGCTGCGGCACAATGGCTGCATTGTTCCCCCCTGCTCCGGGCTAACATGTATTTTGGTAACTGCTGCTCTTTATAACACAATTGTCTGCTGACAGTTATTCCAGCAAACCATTAACTCCTTCAGGCCACGGGAACCTCTTTCCAAGCCCGGAGAAAGTCGATTTCTCACACTGAATAGAACAGCAAGTAACCTAAACCTGGGGCTCTCGGTGTTAGATAACATGTAAATGACGGTGACTCACAGTGGAAAATCGTAGATAAAAATTGCACAAAGGCTTATTTAACCACCATCTTGTGATTTCTTTCCCTTGTGCATGAGAGTGTGAGATAAACTCACACACACACTCCAGAATAATGCTGCTGTTTGTCCATCCCTCTGCCCCGCAGCTGCCTTGGAAGATATGAGAGACAGAATAAAAATGGCCATGCATATTCATCCTCATCTCACATTCCCCACCGAGGCATGAATGAACACTCAAACAGCTTTAATTTGTGACAAATACCCCAATTCCCACAGTCACACTCCCATGGAAAAGCTTGCTGGATTACTGATGGGATATTCTCATTTGACAGCCTGGAAAACAGGCATAGGGGAAAACCAAGAAGTTGGTGGGTGATCCTAAGCACCCAAAGACTGGGGAGGGATTCCAAGTGATGGTTTCCCAGACTTCCTTCCTTGGATTAAACTGCAGGAACCACACAAGCCTGGAAAGAAGGTTGGAATAGGCAGAATACCTGACTTGCCATGGCAGGAAACATTGAGAACAAGGTGTTGGGTTGGTTTTTTTTTTCAGTGTGTGTTACATGTGGCATTTTTGTAATTCAAGCTCAAGTCACAGCCAAGCTCTGAAAACACACCAAAAAGAAGAGCCAGAAATTGAGCTGGAGACCAATTCCAGCAGTGACTGAGATAATTCCTGAATCAGTAAACCTGAGTAATGTCCTGTGCTGAGAGAACACCCAGTGAGGAGAGAGAAGGAAATGTCCAGTGAGGAGAGAGAAAACAGCTTGACCAGAACAGCAGAAGAAGATTTTAATTCCTGAAGGACACAGGTTCATAAGTAAGTGCCAGAAACCGTGGCTGGATTTCTAGAGAAAGGCTGAAGGAGTGCATTAAGCAGTTTCCATATTACTCATCCTGCCCATCTCCCCAGCAGCACAGGATTGTTCCCACTAGGATTGTTTCATTCCTTTCCCCAGCCCAGCATTCAGAGGCTGAAGGAACAGGGCCAGGCGACCTCACAATTAGAAATGTTCTTCCTAATGTTCCCCTGCAATTTGTCTTTGCTCATTTTCATGCATTAGCCTTTATGAGCTTCACAAGCCAACCTTAATTGCATTCCCTGCTGTCTGCTTGAGGAAGGTCTGGGAGTTTGTTCTTTGCATGGATGGAAAGCAGGGTTTGGAGCCAGTGTCCTTGGAGAGCTTTGGCACTGAGTCACACCAAGGGGCCGTGTCCACTCATGGGTGACAGCTCAGGGTGCCAGTCCCACGTCCCAGGCACTGCCCCAGCATGTCATGCTCCATCCAGGGCATGAAATCCACAGCCCTGTCACTCTGACAATGCACATTTTATTCCTTTCATCCCTTCTCTGCTGCTTTGCTCTGGATTTCCAGCTCTCCCCTCTGGGTACCTCAGCACAACAAAGCCTCTGATGGTTCTTTTCTCCCTGGAGCACCTCAGCTCAGGGGTTTTTACAGGGCTTCCCACCATCAAAATCACCTTGCTTTGCCAAGATCTGAATTGCTTAACTTCTGACAAGCCCATCCCTGAAAGGATTCCTAAGTCAGAACTCACCTACAAGGTCCATGCTGGAACAGAGCTCAGTGACTTCCAAGGGAAATAAATAGTGTTGCATGTGAAAAGAGATAACATTCCTGTCTTTCTGGGAAGCTCTAGGTGCAAACCCCACTCTGGGTGTAGGAAAACGAAGCAGCCAATTCCTCCTGCACCTTCCCCCCTCTCCTTGCCCTGTCTGTACTCGCACCATGTTACCTCCCCAGTTCTTAGGTGGAGGGTTTTTTATTAGCAAAGAGCATCAATATATGTATGAACAGTGCTCAGCAGCTTGTGACCTTGATGTCAGAGGGAGGCTTTTTGTTTCTGCCAGCACATGCATTATTAATGCAAATATCATAACTAGTTGTGAGCAACCAGAATTTTCTTCCTTTGTACTTTGCTGTATAAAGGTCGGCGAGGATGGATCAAGCTGCTCCATTTAGATTTGCTGTGTCACTAAGCTGGAGCTCCTTAAAAAAAACAAAACAAAGAATGCTCCTTAAATAACAGAAGTTATTTTCCAAACTTCAATAGGTGTTCTTATTAACTCGAGAAATTGCTTTTGAAACAGCGTTTTTTATAATGAGTCAACAAAAGCTGACTGTGGTCATGCTGGATGGCTCTCCAGAATCAGCAGGCTGTGGGGAAAGGCAGAAAATGTTTGCTAGGCTCATTTTAGGTTTGAGGGAGGCAACTCATCCACAAATACACATGAAGAGCCATTTACAGGAACGATACATTCAGCTTTCAAGGGTGGGACAGTGATGTGTCTGTTCTTGGAGCACAAGTCTCAGCTCCTTCTCAATCCAGATCTTAATCAGCTGCAACTCTATTTTTCAAGCTTGTAGGAACCTTTCTGATCAGGTTTTGTTTTCAGGGCCTTCTTGCTTTCCATCTTCCAGCATGATTCTCTCTGTAACTAAATCCTACTCATCCTGAACTCAGTGGTGGAACTCAAAGCTTTGGTTTGTTCGTTTAAAAGAATCATGGAAGGGTTTGGGTTGGAAGGCATCTTAAAGATCATCTCATTCCACTCCCTGCCATGGGCAGGGACACCTTCCACCAGCCCAGGTTGCTCCAGCCTGGCCTTGGACACTTCCAGGGCTGGGGCAGCCACAGCTTCTCTGGGCAACCTGTGCCAGGGCCTCCCCACCCTCACAGAGAACAATTTCTCCCTAATACCCAACCTAAATTTCCCCTTTTTCAGTTCGAAAAAAAGTCCAATTGTCTGCTAAGAAACCTTCCTAAAAATTTTAATTCCCAACAGGTTTTAGGAGTGGAGACAGGAGGTAAAGAAGTGGGGCAAAATGGAAAAGTCAGGACTGTGAGGCTCGTGTGAATTTTCTCCCTCTCTTGCAGTGGGAAGGTTTGTACCAGAGATGTGTGATGGATGGGGAGGGAAACGGGCACTGAAATTTGGGTTCATTAGGGAACATTCACAGGGCTATGACTCAGAAATGGTTTTCCAGTTTTGGTTGCAGACAGATGAGGTTTCACGGAAAAGATCTGGTTTAATACTTAAAATAAAAAGGATGGAAGCCAAGAGTCTGAGAAGCTGCCTGAAGTGTGAGGAGTCCTTCCTGGGCTCTCATCACCTCACCAGCTTTTGTACTGTCACAAAGTGACACTTCCAAGGTGCCTGACTTTGATCAAAACCAGCCCAATTGTTGTCTCAGACAAAGGAGTTAAAAAGACCCAAAAAAAGTGCCTGTGCAGAAGCGGGGAGAGATGTAAAGGCTAAAGGCTGCTCTAACCACCAAGTATCAACTTCAGCGCCCACCCACCTCCCACACACAACTAGAAATAACCTTAAATAATTTATTTAAGCGTGTCTGTATTGCAGTTACATATTTAATGACTTAAAGGGACAGCGTTTCGCTCAGGAATGCATCTGAATTTGCCATGATTTGAAGGGAAGCATCACTTCTGCACCCAGTTCTCCGAGAATTTCGGGATGTCTCGCAGCACTCAGCGGAATAAACTCCAGGCTGCTGTCTCAGGTTGTCATTACCCTTATTAACAGGGAGAAAACCGCAGTAGCTAAACTTAGAACGTGGTAATTCAGCAAGAGAACAAGGTAATTCTCCTGTCCTGCTTGTTGAACATTAGAAGGGAAAAATATATCTCATCTTCCTCCTGCTCCTATTGTTTGTTGCCTCAGGCATTGTCTTCTTCGTAGATAATAATATATTCAAGGACTTAAGGGCGAAAAGTTAGGTAGGAATGCTCATGGCAGAATGTTGGGGACATAATTTAGAAAGGGAGAACAAAAGGAAGCACACAGAGTAAAACTCCATGTTGGAATTATCTGAGGTCACTGGAGATGAAAGCATCTGACTGAGTCATGTTATTAATATGGTGAATAGTTCACATCTCTGGAATTGTCTGTCCTTTTCTGTGCAGACCTTTGCCTTGACAATGGTCACACTTGGCCGAGCTACTTCCAGGAAATTCTAATTTTCATGTGCTTAGCATATTGGGACATTTGTAGAATTAATTTGGTCTTATCAGCAGAGGAATATTCCTGAATGTGAGGTGGGTTTTTTTTAACAGGCTCCAGTCATTTTGACCTTGCAAATGGGCAGGAGAGCTGACAAACCCAAGTTGGGGAGTTCTTGCTTTTTTCTCCCACACCGTGTTCACTGATTTGGAAGGCATCATTTTCCACATCCCCCCTGGAAGTTCTCAGTGCCCTTCCACCCCAAACCATTCCATGTTTCTGTGACTGTGGAGAAGGCACTGCCCTGGCTGCAGCCCCGATCTCTAAAGCACCGTTTTCCCCTGGATAAATACCCGGCACAGGAAAGCTAATTATAGCCCCAGGGCTGACAATTATCAGCCACAAACACAAAGCCCCCAAACCAACCCGACAGCTTCTCATTTTCAGGAAGTTCTGGGAATGCTCTTTTAAGGGCACAACACCTGAACTGGGTGGCAGCTTTCCTTTTTTGCCCAGAACAAAGCAGAAAGCAGGGAGGCAGTGAAGCCTTGGCAGCTGCCTGAATCTCAGCATCTTGCTTTAATTTCCCTTTCTGGGTGGCAGATGGCAGCTTTGCAGGGGTGTTAAATCTGCTCATAACTAATTGGGTGCTGTTTCTTCGAATGCTCCATCTATTTCCACAGGAACAAACCATCCATTTTCACCACAACATGGCACAGCCCAACAGTCAAGAGACTGTAATGTGACTGGGGGTGAAAAGAATTAAAAAAAATCACACCACCTACGTCCCCTAAAAGCTCTCTCAAATAAACAGTATAACCAGGGCTGTTTACTACACTTTCTCATGTATTCTGTCAGCCTCAGAGCTGAACCCCGTGTGCTGCTCACAGCCAGGCTGCCCAGGCTTGCTAAAATATGCAGGCTGAGAGCTGCTCTGCCTTCCTCCAGGCCCAGAGCTGCTGTTTGTTCAGGGGATGAGGCACAATCCCTGTCCTGGAGTACTCACAGCTTAAAGAGAGGATGGAATAAACAGTTTATCATCCCTGGGACCTCCCAGATCACAGAGGGAGCGGGTCAGATGTGTTGAGTAGGTCTCAGCCCCTGTTCTATTAAGCTTTCCACTCCCAAAGCCGCGTGGTTTCTGCACTGTTATTTTGGATTTCCCCCTAGCACGTATCACAGAGGCTCCAGCTGCCCAAAAAGCCACCAGGGAGGTAAATCCATAATAGCTCGAGTTGCTTAATGGAATTGAAAGCAAAGCTTGAACCACACCAGGGATGGGTTTGGGGGGCAACTGCTGTGCCTGGAAAGCAGCTTTCACACAGGACACCCCGTCCCTCACACTCCAGGTGTCCCCTGACACTGCAAAATGCTCTGAGGGTTTTGCATAAAAAGCTGTATTATGGCAGTGCCTTCATTCCTAACAACAGGCAGAGGGGCTTGATTACTGAGAACTGCACCCCCAAGGATGAGCAGGACGTGTGAATGGGGGCTGGGGGGGGAAGGCAGTGGTTATCAAACTGCCCAACATTTGGTCACTCACGTGACTTCCCCCTCTGCCCCAGAGCTGCAAAGTGCCCCGTGTTTGTGAGCAGCTTTTTCCACCCCGTCAGCAGCTGAACCTCCCGCCAACCCCAACCCAGACCCACAGCAGAGCAGCCCCAAACGCTGCTGAACTTCCAAGGGCCCACGTGGAGAGGTGACTCTGCCTCCCCAGGGCTGCAGGGAGAAGTTTCAGTCCTACTCCCAGCCCCTGGTGTGTGTTTGGTTGCAGAATAAAGGTCCATTCCTACTGCACTGCAGATTTCAGCCTCCGCTGTCCAAGGGCTCCTGCCCAAACTCATCTGGGCAGAGTCCTTATCTCTGCAGCCCTGCAGTTGTCCCTGAACCTTTTGGCCTCTCCTCCTTTTTTTCTCGGTCAGGGAAAATCCTCTTGCAATTGAAGTGATCTGCTCTGAAGAAAGAGGGGCAGAAGGTGGCCTGGTGGTCACAGCAGCACCTCGTGGCTCACCTGAGCCAGGGATCACCCTGGATCGGCAGTGCCAGGGACCAGCCCCAGCTCTGAGAACAAGCTCTGTTATCAGGTGTCAGAACAAATGAACAAACAAAAGAGATGCCAACTGGAAGCCAGGATTCCTCCCACCCACGGAGCAGATACAATGACACCTCCTTCTGCCACCAACAGACAGCCCAGCTGGTCATGACTCTCCGTCACTCTTAAAAGGCAGGGACTGTGACCTTCCCCCTGAGGTCGAAGGAAATGGAATGGCAGGGATCCCAGAGATTGCACAGCTTGGCTCCTGTTCAGGTTTTGGGCTACATTAACTGCAGGGCTGGCTCTGAGCTCCTTCCAGCTCCTGGGCTGTGCAGATGTGAGCCCACATGGGGCTACTTTCTTCTGCATCAAGGGGCAGATTTTGCTTCCAACTATTCCTGTATCGTTTCCCCTCCGCCTCCAATTAACTGGTATCATCCATCCAGTAACAAGCTCAGCTCAGAATCAATGGAATTAGGCACTGGGATTTGCTTGTATCATGCTTTTACGTGCTTCTGGAAACTGGTTTATAGCTGTGTTCATCCCAGAGCTGGCTCAGAGCAGACACATGACCCCTTGGCCTGACAATGGCTCACTCCTGCTCCTGCTGACTGATTTCTGGGGTGTTCCACCTCAGCTGAGCTCAGAATCCTTCAACAGTGAAGTGTTACCCAGCTGTGGTTGCAGAAGGGAGAGCAGGGGAATACCGAGCACACCAGGTTCTCACACTGAAATTTAAAGCTCCTTTTTATTTATCTAAAAGGCAGAAGAGAGATTTCCCACTTCTACTGAATGCCTTGGGCTTCCCTTTAAAGGGGAATGAAGCCAAATAATACCCAGCAACCTCTGTCTGTCTGGGCCCTCGAGTTGTATTCTCAGTTCTCTTCTTTTCCTTCAAGAATCAGTAAATTGGACTCTTCTAAACTGTATTGGCTACGATTTGATTGCAAGTCAGAGCTGGGCTCCCACTGATTTCATGTGTCTTTGCAGTACTGTCTTTGAAATCTTTAATATGCTCATGTCCTCAGCATGTGCTTGGTGGGGTTACAGCAAACAGGTCAACTATGGATCTGTAAAAACCCCTTGAAGGCCAGGATTAAAATCAGTCTGACCCATTACTTGCTGTGCTGCCAAAACTTACGCTGAGATTAACAACTGAGCTGTGCCCAGAGCATTTAAAAGAGCTGAAGGCATGGCTGTGCTTCTTCCCAGATTTCTCCATTTAAAAACATCCAAGCAGCACTCCCATGACTGGCTGAGGAATAGAAGGCTCAGGGATCACTGGGGAGAGAGTGAAGGCAGATGTTTGACTTTTTTTCTTTTTTTTACCAGTAAAACTCAGTCCTCTCTGCTGAATCATTTGCTGAAATCAGGTTTGGATGTTTCTAGATGTGTTCAACATACCACCTACAATAAAAGCTTGGGAGCCTTGGGCATCCTCTGGAGTTGGTTTAGATGGGTATTCAGACAACCTGAAACCTGAGCTTAAAAGAGTCAACAGCTTTTGTGCTTAAAAACATGAGCAAACACACTGGAGTACTTTTAAGAGGATGCACTGAGTGCTGGAAGTTACTGGCACAACATGTTGTGGTTGCAGTAGAAGTCCATTAAGAAAAGGGAATTTCAATTAGAATCGGCTTAATGGTGGCTTTCAAGCATTTTGGGCCAAATGCAAAGTCTGGCTCGGGAAATCTGAGCACAGACTAAGAAGAAAAGAGCTCCTCAGTGGCGTATTAAGCTAAATTTGATAAATAATAAATTTCCTCTTATATTTTCACGTGTGCCCAGTGGTTTTTAGTGCCAGCCCTTCCACATACTTTGTGTCTGAACCATTTCACTCCCCAGACCCTCCACAACAGTTCCTGCCTGGTTGGGATGTGATGTTTATCATCAGTCTTCAGGTTCTTTCCCAAACAGTACCAGTGTTTGGTAGATCCTCTCTGCTTGTGTTATGGCTTGTAAAGATTATGGAGACATATAAAAGAAGTGCTCCAGGGCCTGCACTGGCCTTGGCAAGAAACCACAAGACTATAGGATTTATAAAATGTCAGAGCAGTTTTAAAACTTGCACAGTTTAGGGGGGAGAATTATTATTTCTCTCCTTTGAATGTGCCATCAAGAGTTGGGGAGAGTGGGACATAAAAATCCTGTATTTCAACATTTGTTTTCACCTAAGGTGGGCCAGCAGAAATCACCTGTCACCAGAGCATGTTTCTGTAACCAGAGCTACACCCAGAAATAGCCACTGTTGGCAGATTTACAGCTCCACATTTCTGACCTTTGTTTCCTGCCCTGAGCAAGAACAGTTGTGTTTGACACGCTCCTGGGAGAGGGAAGGGATGGAGTGGGAGCCAGGAATGGTGTCTCTGGGATGTGTTCAGTGCTGCTTTGCTGGGAGCTGTCACATCATGGGAATGTGAGATGGACAATACGAGTGGAGACTCTGAGAAGGGAAAACAATCTGCTGGGTGTTCAGAAACATCCTAAAAGTCAAACCCACTGGTTAATTCAGTCCTTTCTGCAAACTTTGAGCAGTGTCAGTAAAGCACAGCACTCTGAGGCCTGGAGGGTTGGGTTTCCTACAGCCATTTGCTGGCTGGAACCATTCTGAACACATGCAAAGTGGGCAAACGATTACCTGGAGGCAGAGAGCAAAATATTCCCCTACCTCAGTCCCTCCCAGTCACTGACATGGGGTGTAAACAAGTGCTTAGGGCTTTCTTAAATCAGAACTTTAAAAGCCTTTCTTTGCATGTCTTAATAGATCCCACCCAGCCACCAGCAGAGAAGGTTCATTGTCACCAACTATTGCAAATATTTCTCTTCTCAGCCTGGTCTCCTGACCAGCTGAAGCCATTCCAAACTCCCTGGCCAGCCTTATCACATTTCCTGCCTGGAGTGGGTTTAGAGTTGACTTGGATATCACCAGCACACAAGTGAGGGAGGAAAATCAATGCTTACAAAGGCTGCTGAATCCAAGGGAGTGATTCCTCTTCAAGCCAGCGTGCTCTGAATGAGGCTGGACAAAGGAAAGCTTTGATGGCCATTGATTTCTGAGGCAAAGGAGCTGCGTCTTTTGCTGGGCTTGAAAACGAGATGTTTAAAAGCAGAGGCAAAAAAATCCATGCTGGCTGGGGGAAGGTGATTGTGGCTGTGCACAGATTGTGATGGTGAGAGGCAGGGGGCTCTAATGAAGAGAATTGAGAGGGGCTGTGCTGGAGGTACAGAAGTGCTCTACTGTGAGAAACGAGCTGATAATGAGAATGAAGAACTTCCTCTGATTATTGCTTCTCATTTCCTATAATGCAATCTGCATCTCTAAAGAAGGCCCTTGTGTCAGATGTTAGGTCCCCTTGCTTCCTCTGCCTGGTTAGATCTCAAGCAGCAGTACTGAAAAAGAAAGGTTAACCTGAATCAGGCAGAATATAAGCCTAGTTTTCTTTCTCACACCACAGGTATGAGTGGAGCCATTTCAGACAGGCAGCAAAATCTGGCAGGCAGGAAAGTGCAGAACTTGGCTGTGGTAGCAGCCAAGACAGCGCTGAGAGAATCGTTGAGACCGAACAGGAGGTGATGGAATTGTGTCTAGATGTCCAAATTCTTCTAAAAATCTAGCCCCAAATCACCACTGAAAATAACTCCTGAATTCACAGGTTATGTCAGACATCTCCTCTCCAGTTTTATGTACAAATTGCACTGGTGGTTTGGATAAATGACTCAGTTTGTCACGAGCAGGTGCAGATTTTGGATGCTCCCCTTTCAGCTGCACAAGGGCTTTCAGAGAGGGTGGTGAGCTGCATCTGGGCCTGCTTTTACATGGTTAAACCCCCCAAAACTGACAGCCAGGTTTGAAAACAGAAGCTTAATCCTTCTGCACTTGCAGTTTCCCTCCCTGTGAGGCGGGGATGGTGATAGCATTTCATCTCCCTGCTGATGGCCAAGAAAGCGGCCGGACATTTCTCTGCCTTCCTCACACCACAGTGGGAGGCAGAGCAGTCCCAGCTGTTGCAGGGCAATGCCTGTCCTTGAAATCCTCTTCCAAGCACGAGCTGAGGGACATGGGCAGTGGGCACAGCGACCAGCAGAGCCAAAGGGTGGGAATTGCACGTTTCAGAACAAACAGGATGCAGAGACACGAGAGAAAAACCCTTCTCTGATGAACACCCGAGAGGAAACGAAATTAGAGACACTAATCCAGATAACCAAATCGAGCAGCTCTAATGTGGGGTGGCAGTTAGGCAGTGCAAGAACAGCAGCACGGGGCTATCATCAGACTCCACCCTGCACCACAGCACTGAAAAACAAAAGTGTTTCAAGGCTGCACGTCCGCCCGCCTGAGTAATCTCAGCTTAAACCAAAGCAACCACTCATGTGTTTGAACTTGAGCAGCACGTTTGGATCCCTTGCCAGGCTGGCACTGAAAGTCACCCTGGTTTCCTCCTCAGAGGTGGGAGAGACTGTGGAAACCTGCGTGGTTCCTCGGAGTGCGCTGTTCAAAGGATGACATCGCCTCTGCTTAACGTGCTGCTGCAGAGCCCAGCCCTGCCTCAAAACTTCAAAAGCCACAGGGATGTTGTACCTTAAATACTCTTTTCAGGAGTGGAAACAGCTCCCAAGCCTTGCTGGGATGCTGCTGACACTCCCTGATTGTTTTTCCACCGACAATAATAACAAGAAAGCCGAAGTTTTCAGGAATTTTCATTCCAACCAAAAACTCATCTGGGCTTTGACTCATACCTTGAAGCAAAGGGACAATTACCTAATCACAACATTCAATCCCATTTGCATAATCTCATCTAAATTGTTCAACTGCTTCAGATACTTTTGTGATTAGAAAGATACTCCACAAATAAACTGCCTGCGCGTTCCTGACACTCAAAGCAGGGGTTGCAAGGAAAGGGAAGATAAAGCAGCATGGAAAATGCTTCTCTTCCTTACCAGACTTACACTCAACCTAAGAAACCACAAAATTTCATGTCTATTGCTGAGATGAAAGTCACATCAGAGGTCCTGGAAGACTCAGGGATGGGCTACAGCAAAACTGAAAGAATATTTGGTAGGTGGTAGGTTGAGCTGGATGCCTGGAACAGGAGCCAGCTGACACCTAAGAGCACGTTTTTGGGTTATTTATGGCCCGATGGCAAATCTAAATGACTGAGCTCCAAACCCAGTGCTGCAAGAGACTGTCTTTGTGTCCTCAGGCAAATACCTTAAAGTGCTTTTGTGCTCACTGGGAGCTGCTTAATTTGCAGAGACACTGAGCATCAGTTGGCCAAGATTCTCCCAAGTGGCTGCTGACTTTGGGGAATTTTGGACTTCCAAAAAGGGCTTGGTTTCCATACACTGAAAGGCCCTCTGGTTTCAGAGTTTCTTTCAGTGAACAAACCCAAATCCTAGCCATGCAACTTTCTCCCATGTCATATTTTTGAGAACACAGTTAAGATTTTCACGTATTTTACTGGCTCTTAGTAAAAATTATGAAGGAAAATCCCCAAAATATCTGTGAGACAGGGATTTGTGTATTCCTGGAACAAAAAGAAGGCAGCACCTTGCCCTGGAAGCTGTGGCTCAAGGAACTTACTTCCAAATGTAGTTTTGCTAATCTGGCCTCAGGCTCTTTGGGGATGACACATCCTAAAAGACCTATTCACTTTTTCCCTCCTGTTGTCACATCTTCTCTGGGCAGCCTTGGCTCTGCCCTTTCAAAGCTGCCTTGGCAGCAGATGGGCCTATCTGAACACCAAGAGCCAGCACAGAAATCAGCAGCTGGTCACCAGAGATTCCCAGGAGGAGATGGAAGGGATCACAGCAGGCTGCCCAGCACGCTGGGTCGGGCTGGCTCACACAAGACACATTTCTCGGGCACTGAGACACAGCCAAGGCTAAAACCACAGGGTGATGCACCAGCAGAAGTTCCTCTGTGTGGGATGCACTTCCAGAGGACCTAAAGGCTGTGCCAATGACTGCTGGCAAACGTTGGTAGGGATATGGGAATCCAACAGAACTCCAGGCGGGCTGTGCACTTCTGACAGGACATTCTCCCCCTTGGAATTCCCAAGGGCTCAAACTGCTTTGATCTCCAGGAGGATCAGCAGCTCTGGGGCAGGAAGTGGAGGGAGCTGGAAAGATAAATTGACCCCCAAAGCCAAGGTCTTCCTAGGGAGTTAAATCCTCTCTCTGAGATAGCATCTGACGAGCTTTTTTGGGAAGCTGGGTGACGAAATGCAGCGTCCTTATAAAGGCTGATCTTCCCATGCAAGTAGAAAACATTACCTTAGGGAGAAAAGAGGAAATACCACAGGGAAGTGGGTCATTCCCTCCCCCCCAAACTGAACTCCTCTTACCCAGTCAAAGTGAGACTTCAAATACCCCCATACAGTTAGTTTTGGGTTGGTGTGAGGGGTTTTAGTCGTGCAAGTCACCCCACACAGGAGACCTCTTGGCAGAGGCTGAGAAGGGATGATTAAATAGGATGGACAAGGGATTCTCCTGGAGCAGTGAAGCTGGAATTGCTGTGAGGCTGAAGGGAAGCAGCATCAGCTGCCCTGAGCCATCCCAGCACAGCCTCCCGAGCAGCACTCGGCTCTCTGCGGAGCCATCCTGACTCATCCTCTGCCCAGCCTTGGCATTTCAGACCCAAATAATCAGGGTATCCAGGGACCAAAATGCACCCCAGCTGCCTGCGAAAACATGATTACGTGCCCCAGCTCCAGGCACAGAGCTGGAGTCACTATTTATAAAATCCTCTGCGGCCCCAACATATAAATGTGCTGCGAACAGGCGAGAAACACCTGAGGTTTACATTCTTCTCCCAGAGGCTTTGGTACCGAGTCTTATTTATGCACAGGCTCTGAATGGTATAAACCCCCTCATTTCTCTAAAGGAAGGTTTTTTTGGGTTATTTCTGGGTAAGATGCTCAAAGCTGGTATGCATTAGCATCACTCCAAGGGAGTAAATGGTGCTGGGCTGATTTACACTGCTGGAAGGCTTTGCCCCTCAGAGCACAAATTCATTTATGATACAGCTACAGAGCAACTGTAAAGGAATATAAATGTGTTTTCTGAGGTGCAGCTGTAAGCTACATTAACTCCAAGGCTTGTTTCTGTTGCCCATGGACAGTGTGAAGATGAACCAGATCCAATTCTTGGTTAGGTTGAGATTTCTTTGAATGGAGCCTGGGAGAACTGACTGCAACTCATCCATGGCTAATACACAGTGATTTGACACTTACTAGGCCTTGGCAGCTCCTCTCAGAGAGAGATATTGATTGGGAGGAAAAAATTCGATATAACTGTAGAACAAGGGAGCAGGACATCACTGACACCACTTAGAGCCTGCAGTTCTGGAGAGCCCTTTGTCTCAAGTGGATGGCAAATGTTAATTAAGGTGCCCTCTCCGGCATCGAGTGACTTGATGTATTGTCTCCTGGTAAATTTTTCTGTCTGTAAAAGGAGAATGATAGTTATTTAGAAGTGGGTGTTCCTACCAGTGCCATTCTCATGCAGCTGTGAATTCTACCCATCAATCTAACTCAGCTGTAACTATGGGTAACACAGGGAGTGAGGGATTTTGCAGGCAATGCTGGGATCAGTGTCTGTGAGCAGGAGATGATCCTGTCTGGCCTCTCCCCATCCTCCTCTCCAGACAAATTTGCTCTTTCTGCCTCCTGGAGCGGGGAGGGTGTTTGCCTTTTCTCTTTGCACAGCACAGCAGGACTGTGGGACACACAAACCAAGCTTCTGCTCGCTGGGGAAAAACAATATCAGTGTTTCAGGTCAGCACAAACTCAGGGCTTGAAATTTGCATCTTGAAACTGCTTCAGCCGCTCTCAACAAAATGGGGAACAGCTCAGAAGAAAAACAGCCCCACCTTGTCCATGGCAGGTGTTTCCAGTGCCACTGAACTTGGTAGAAACGTTTGGAACATCCTGGTCTCAGCCATCCCAGCACATGCTCAAGGGCTTTGCTGAATCAGAGCATTAATGGGATTTGTGTCGTGTAAGAACTTGCTGTATTTCATTAAGCAGAGGAGAAAGAAAATAGTCAATTTAAAAATCAGGAGATGAAAAATCTGTCTGAAACACACCCTCCCCTACACTGGCAATTGTGTCACAGTCAGCAGCCTGGAGTGATTAATTCTGCACTATCATGGAAAGGGGGACAAGTGGCACTTGCCTTGTGTTTGAGAACAGCAGGGGGGTGATGGGTGTGAGTGAAATAACACTTAAAACCTCTTTCCACATCAGAGTTCCCAGTTTTTGGGTTTGCCTCTGCATTTCTAGCTCACAGGGCAGACAACCCACGGTTGGCTCAGCCCCATACATAACCCTTCTCCAGCATTTCCGTGCTGATCTCCTGCTGGCAGGGACTGGCCTGGCAAGGTGCTGGCAATGACAGGAGAATTCAGCCTTGAGGACGTGAATCTCGTGCCCAGGGAAAGCAAAGCCATCAAACACATCTCCTCTCACTCATTCCATGTTCCAGTTCATGACTGTTGGCTTTTTGTTTAGATTTTACACCAGTGGTGGGTGACAGAAACCCCTCTGGGGGATGTCCCACTCTGCTCTCCGTGCCCATCTTTATTCTTTTGGGGATCTGAGGGGAAAAATGGGAAGGCTGAGGCTTCCCTGGGAAAGGAGGAGCAACAGCTCTGCTCTCTGGGAGGTTGGTGTCTCAGCTGTGTACCTGGAGCTGTGGGTATTCAGGAGTACCTTAAACAGCACCTTTTGCTGCTGGGACTTGCCAGAGCTTCAGGAGAAATGTCAGGAAGAGTGGATTTGAAGGGACAACACCTTGTGAGCACAGACAGGAGGTACAAGGTGCCTAAAACTCTGCTTGTGTAGGCTGTCAGCTGCTTCGTTACGGTGACTCCAGCAATTCCCTCAACCCACTCTACTATTCCTTGCTGGTTTTTATTTCTTTCCCCCTCCACTTTTTGCTGCCCCCTGGTTTCAGTCCTTGTGCAAGAGCACAGAATATGGTGGGGACAGAATAAAGCCAAGCCAAGCCCTGGCCTATTCTTTTTGGGTCTGTTTATAGAGGGGCTGAGTAAGACACAGGCTCGGCAGTGCACCCCATTGTACTGCACAAAGCCTGCAGAGAGCCTGGGTGATGGAATCCAAAACCCTGTCAGCTGCTGAGCTACAGCTCTTTTGATGACTCTGCTTGTTGAGGATAATTAGACTGGTGCAGCACAGACACACACATGGATGTCTCTATTCTTCCTGCAGTTGCAGAGCACATGCTGTGAATCCACGATGAGCTCTGGTGAAAACCCAGGGCAACGTTTTCACCCGTGAGCAAGGTTGGGGAGGCCAGGATTTGCTTTCACAGGTGACTTAAAAACACCAGGAGCTAGCAGGATTAGCACTTGATGTTTAAAAGCATTAAATGTTTAGGGTTTTTTTCCCCAAACTTTCACTCAGGATCTTTCAAAGGATGGAATTCCCCCCTGACTTGTGTCGGTGTAGTGCTCCAGGAGGTCCTGAGGACTGGCATCATCCTTTGAGCATGAGCTCCACAGCAAAGTGGGAGCAATAATTTAGGGAGAAAATTCCTTTATAAGGGGCATTGTGCAGAATTCTGCAGGAACAGGCTGACCTGCTGCCACTGCCACCAAGCCTCCAAGGGGGGGAAGGATAATCAGCATTTAATGCAAACAAGGCTCCATTCAAAGAGTCTGGATATCTGAAATCTTGAGTTTCTCAGTCAGTCTTTGTCTTGAGAATCTCATCAGTAAATTTAAACTGGCTCCTGACAGTGGTATCAGGTCTGTGAGGAGACAGAAAAAGGGACAGAAAAGATAACACTGGTATCTGTATCACTGGGGACTGATATGAAGCCTGAAAGGGAATTGCATGCTAAGGATCAAGTCATTAACTGCCTGGGGTTTTGACACAGAAGGCACAGAGTAATTTTTCAGGCTCTCTCAGTGACATGTGAGGTCTGGGTTGCACTCTCTGAAGTTCCTCTCCTTCCCAGTGCAGAGAGTAGGATCAAGTTCAGGACCTTGGCTCCGAGACAACAAACTCATCAGAGAGGCAGAAGCGCAAGCAGATGTTTTCTTGTCACCATGTCATTTTACTACCAAAACAAACCAAGTACTCAGGGACTGGGAAACTTTCTGACATCTCCTACAGCGTTTGCCAAAGTTGGAGAGCCCTGAAAACCACATCCCAGCAATCCAGGGATTGCTGGTTGTGGGCTGACTTGGTGATGCTACTCAGACATTTAGAGCTGAGATGCCTCTGAAACACGGTGTGTGCAGGCACTAGGAAGGTGTTGGGGTGTGTTTTCCTCCCTGAACACACCCAGCTTGTTCTCTGGGCAGCCAACACTCACCCAGCAAGTCCTGCAGTGACCTTGGCTGTCCGAGGAGCAATCTTTGTGCAGGGAGGTTCTGTCCTTAAACTGTTTGTGGCAGAAGCATTTTCTTTGCCCATACCAGACCTGAATATCTGATTGTTCCACTTCCCCCAGCCATCAGATATGATTAATGGCAGTTGTGTTCAGTATCCTGAGTCACTGAGGTAACACAGGGCACTGCTGCTGCCATTATCGTTTCAGAGGGTGATCTTATCACAGGAATGGCTTCTCCTGCCTCTGATAAGGAATGTCCCTCCATCTCAAAATTCTGTACAATGCCATGGAAATAGTTGTTCCATTTAGACAAGACATCTCAGTCTTGTCATTAAGCTGTTAGACTGAAACTCTACAGATTTAGGAAGAATATCAAGTATTAGATTTAGGTAGGTGTAAGTTTCAGCCTAACTATAGATCTGATGTATATATTTAAGCCTCTCTGTGCTTCAGTTTTCAGACCATACAGTGGAAATAAAGAGCCCTGTATGGTTTATCACTTTAGATCTTTAAAGTAAGGACAGGGATCCCCCCACCCCCAAACACAGTGGAGCCACTGGCACGGAACACTCTGAATCCTGCAGGAATCAGCTCCTGGCCCCATCAGCAGAAAATTGCAATAAAGCAAACAAAAAAAATAATAAATCCATGTGCAGAACAGCCATGGGACTCAGCCCCAAGTGCCTCTTTGCTCCAGCCTTTCTCCAGTGCACCTTCCAGGCAGCTGCTGATTCCATTGCGCTCCCCCGTGTCCCACTGCTCCGTGCAGACCTGCTGGATCCCCTCCAGCACAGATGTACAGGACTGTTCTGGGGCCTCAGTGCTGAGCCCAGGAGTTGCAATAGTGAACTGGAGCAGTTAATTGCTCAAAGTATTGCTCAAGTTACGATCTCATCTGTTAAACTCCCCTGGCATGGGCCGAGCTTAAATGTCAGAGCTTAAACAGGCACGTGGAAAGGGAGGGTCATGTAGGAAAGGGGGGGGGTCTTGTCCAAGCACTTCCAGCAACTTCTTCCTCTTTCACTATTTGTAAACAGGTCACAAACTCTTCCTGTGAAGCTCCTGCTGACAAATGTCCATGGGCTGATGGTTGTTATGCAGTACTGGAAGTATTTTGCTTAGGTGGTTTCTCTGCCACACAATCCGTGGCTCTATCCAAGCCCCAAACTCCCTGTCCTGAGTGATGAGCACACACAGAGCATTGGAGAAATCTTCTCCCTGATCCAACACCTGGATTTTCTATTTAACAGCTGAAGATTTCCTCCAGTGCTGTTAAAACTTGGAAAATCCCCTTTCAACGGAGCCTTCCAAGCTGTTGCTTCTAGAAACATTTCAGTGCATCAACTTCTCTCCTTGGGATGGGGTTTCCCTCCACACCTGGGCCAACACAAGTCCCTACAACTCGTGAAAACCCTTCTAAAGCTTGGGCTTGGGGCAAGCCCGTGTTTTGGGCTGGTTCTTTGTAGCAGGATGAGTTTCAGCCAAGAGCATTTGCAGAAAACTAACACCCTGAAGGCACGGCCGTGAAGGAAGAGAAACCACTTCAAAATGGAAAGATTATCTGCAACACTTCTTCTTCCATGCTGGATCTTCCCAAATCCAGCTCAAACCCTAGAGGAAGGAGAGACTTCCAGCCTTGCTATGTTGCTAAGTCTGTTACTAGGCAAAACATGTCTTAGGAAAGGATTTTACTGTTTGTAAACTGGATCTGAGCTGCTTTTCTTTAATAATGAAACCCTTAATGCTCCTAAATTCTCACGGCCACTGGGAAAGCAAATCCAAATCAGACTGGCTTGGTTTTATTCGGGGCCAGGGGAACAGACACAGAGTTAAACTCAGGTGGTCTTTTGTGGGAGGGAAGAAGCAGGAAATGTGTAAATTGTCCAGTATTCCTGTCTATCCCATTTTTATGGGGGGGGGAAATGTTTGCAGTTATGTTCAGATCCACCCAGGAACACAGCATTACACATTAAACCAACATTATCCACCTGTCTGGAGGAGATAGTTCCCCTTTTCCAGGCTGAGATGATGGGAAGGAACATCCATTTATTTTTGGGAAGCTTTGCCAACCTGTGTTTTCCTTTACTCTTATCTCAGAGAGCACAGTGCCTGAAAAAGCACAGTTCCTCTAATTGAAGTGTTCTGGTTGTGGACAGTGATTTACCCAGCTCGAGTAATGACAGGAGCAAGGGAATTATCTTCATTTTTCTAGGCCTGGATCTCTTCTGAAACAACAGCTCAGGGCTGTGGTTTGAATTCAGAGCTGTATGAAACTGCAGTAACATTTTGAAATGTTATATATTTATATATTCCTGCACATATGTGCACCTGGAATTAAAAAAAAAAAAGAAAGCAGGATTTTTAATTTTTTTTTTTCCTCATGCTAGATTTTTTACTTTCTGGTTTTGAGGATGTTTTGGAGGAGTTTAAAGTCTGACATGAAACTTTCAAAACTGTCCAGATTCTGGAGATGCATTGATTTCTGCACCATGCAGGCCAGATAAGTTTCAATAATTTAAATTTGGTCAAAGGTCTTCTTCCATCCTGGAAGAAACTGCAGTCCATCACTGAATTTTCCTATGTTTAGCATTTTACAGACACAGGTTATCGATTTTTTTTAATTGCTTGTACCTCCATAATAGTTTTAAGTGGTTTTGATGACCTGTAAACGACACTGTGCTTCTCTCCTTTCACAAAGAATATATAGGGATTATACACAATAGTTGTACTTAGTTGTAGTCAGATCAGAATTAGGTGCAACAGGAGATCCAGAATGACATGATAAACCGTATTTTGGGGCAACTGGGAAATAAAGAGTTGTGTGAAATCCTTCTGTAGAGGAAGCCTGTTGTGTTTAGGGTCTTGAGACACTGGGGATCTGGTCAGGGTTTGGGTAAAATGCCTGTCCTGGTGCCCAAATTGCAAAATGGGAATTGTAACATCACCTTTGCCTTCCTTTCTTCCTTCCTTGTTTAAATCCGAAACTCCTTGGGGTAGGGAAAGCTCCTCCTGTGTGACCAGACAGTACGTAATGTGATGGGCTAATTGCAAAAGCCAGAAATAATGAGTGAGTGCTGGCAGAACCCGACAGAACAGAACTGCAGCTGAAGGGACCACTTCAAAGGGCTGACACACTGCAGGGGTTTGAGCAGCTGCCATGCACAGGTAAAGGCATCCAAAGGTGGTTTGGGCATCACTCTGCAATCTGGAGTAGCTCAGGTGAATGGAAGCTGTTGCTGGGAAATAAAAAGACAGGCAGAGCTGTGCCAGCAAGGACTTTAGAGGTGAATGGGTATGTCCTTTGGTGGACCCTTTATCCCCACAGCCTGCATTCAGGATGGAAATAAACAGGCTTATTTAATAACACCTTGATCTGAACACCAGATCCACTCAATACCTGACAGCCTCTCTTGGTTCCAGCCTGGCTTGCACATTTTCTGCCCTTAACTGAGCCAGTCTGTACTAAGTTAGTCTGGACTAACCATCCCAGTAACACTTGGAAAGCATATTTAGCCTTTCACCTTCATCATACACTGGGTGGAAGTGGCTTGCCCCAAGTAACGCAGAACCAAAAGGAACTTGAGACTGTTCAGCTCCTGTCAGCAGTGCAAGCCCAGGATCACCCTGGCCATCTGAGCTTTGAAAATGCAGGCATAGAGAAATATTATCAAATAATGAACAGTAAGAGTTTGGAAGAGGCAAAAGCTGAGGGTGGGGGGAGATACATGAAGCTGCTCGAGCTGAATTAGAAGCTGAAATTGCTCCCCAGGATCTCAGCACTGGCTCAAACCTAAAACCTGTGGTCTCCAGCTAACTCCTGTGGCTCTGATCATGTCTCCAGGGGTCCCCCCTGTCCCCTGCCCCAGTCAATCCCCCCAGCTCCAAGAAAAAGCCAGGAGGCCGCTGATGCCAACAGAGATGGCATTTTGTGACATGCCTGACAGACTTGTCTGACAACTTGGAGCTTTGTTTTGCATAAGCCACCCAAACAGATGGTCACCACTTTTAAGTACCAGCCTGGCTTGTGTTTGTAAGCAGGATCTACGAGCACAGAGCTGAAATTTCACTGAATTCCCTGTCTCCTGGCCTAACTGTGGCTTTGGGGTAGAAAACAGAGGCGGGAGAGTTTGGGGGGAAAACTCAAAAGGGCTTTAAGGCTACTTCTCAGTGCTGTATTTGAGAGTGAGGTGCTGGTTTTACCTCCTTGCCATCTCAGTGTTCTCTGCCATTCACACTTACAGAGTAATATTCTGTGAGTTAAAAAGCATTTTCTGGGAAGCAATGACCTTTAGGGAATGTCCTGTGGCCACACAGTCCTGTCCCTCAGGCTTCCAAACCTGCGCTGTTCCTTGGTGGCACTGCTGAGATGTTCTGATTTCTGTTTTGCTTCCTGTCTGAATTTTAATGATGAATTATTTGTAGCATTTCCAGCAGGCTGGAACAGGGGCACTAATTGCTACTTCAGCTGGGGAAAGTGGTCCCTCTCCCAGCAGAGAGCTGAGCTGTCAAGCAGGGTTATGTCACATTATCCCGAATTTAGGATCACGACAGCTTCAGCCGTCTGGCCGGTTAGATCTGCAATGAATAGTTTTTGCAGTTAGGGATATTTTACCCCTTTCCCTGGCTTGCTCCCTGTGTTTAACCTTCTCTGGCTTGTCTGACGAGGCTGTGAGTGCATTTTTATCAAATGTCAGTGTTTTCTCAGGCAAGAACATGACCCATAGACACAGTTCCTCAGTGAGGTAAGAGCAGGGCTGCCTGTCAGCCTTGATGGCACTGTTGTGCAGGTAATAACTAGTTTCATTCATAGTATCAAGCTGCTTTTTTTTTTTTCTCTAGCTACTCTGAAGGATGCACATCTGTTTTTCCAGCCGAGCAGAGCATGAAGTCACCAGCCTCCTCTGATCTGCATTTGCATTCACTGTATATAAATGCTGTGTGCTGATCTCAACAGACAACTCTAGATCACTGACAGCCCTGAGGAATGCAAGCAGGACTGTGGAAAACACAAGATTTCCTGCATGTGCTAGTGGGTCCATGAATCCACAGATGACATATGTCCTTAAACTGCATCTGTCTGTTTCTATATTTATAAAAAAAACCTGCCCAAAGACAGGCTGCCAAACCACCGAGTTCTGCCTGGTACAAACGGGAAAACTTAAGGAGATCAAGGAACCATCCCGATCCCCTCTGATTTCATTTGCATCCCAAAGCGCCGGGTCCCACTTCAGGAGTCGCTCTGTTTCATCATGAAGTTACCGTTACGTTGCTGCCTAATTAATTAAAAGCAGAACCACATGCAGGGAGATGACACCAGGGCATAAACTGGACAAGAAAAGCCGAACCGCTTCGGGCTACGCACGGAAATCCTCTTGCATTGCTCCGTCCCTTTTCGGGTGACTTGTACTGGGGTTAAAGAAAACCTCTGGGCTGACCGAGCTCAAGCACTCGCGCCAGGGGCTCGTTATTTTCACGGCGCGGGAGCGACAGGCTCCGATTTCAGTTTAGGGGTGCAAAAACTGCCTCCGTGGCTATCCCCAGCTTCCCGGCGGTGCGGGGACGGAACCTGGGATGGCACCTGCCTCTCTCTCCCCGGCACCTCGGAGCCAGACTGGGATGCGACCCAGAGCATCCCTCGGGTCCTACGGCATTCCCGGGCCGCTCCGGGAGCGCATCCCCCTGCTGCGGGATAGCATCCCCGCACTGCCGGCAGAGTGTTCCCCGCTGCCTTGGCCTCTCCCAGAAGGCATCCCAGGGCTACTTCGAGAGCGTATTCCCTCGCTCAGGGCACAGCATCCCCTCTGTACCTCGGCCGGCCCGGCAGCGCATCCCCCCGGCTCCTGGAGCGCATCCCTCCGCCGGCGGGAGAGCATTCCCCGCTGCCCTGACCGTTCCGAGAAGGCATCTCCGGGTCGCTCCGGGAGCATATCCCCTCGCAGCCGGGTGAACATCCCTGCGCTGCCGGGAGAGCATCCCCAGCGCCCGGGAGAGCATCCCGCGCTGCTCCGGCCGCTCCGGGACCGCATCCCCACGGCTCCCGGACCGCATCTCCCCGCTCCGGCAGTGCATCCCCTTCTCCTGCAGCTCATCCCCCGTGTCCGGGACCGCATCCCCTCGCTCCGGCGGAGCATCCCCGCGCTCCGGGACCTCATCCCCGCCGCCTCCCGGCTGGATGCCCGGATCCCCGGCGCTCCCTCCCGCCGGTCCCGAGCAGCGCCCGCCGCTTCTCCCCGCCGTAAAGCGAACGGGGAGGGAAGGGGCCGCTCATTCGACTTACGCCCGTGCTTTGGGGAAGCCCATGGAGAGCAGGATCTCGAGCGAGGAGCCGTGTTTGATGGTGCCGGCGCGGTGCTGGCGGTTCCGCCGGGGGATGACTTTGCCGTACAGCTCGTCTCTGGCAGCCATGGCGAGCGGGGCGGGCTGGGCCATCAGCGCGCAGCCATCGCGGGCCGCGCACGGCCATCCACGCACACGCCGCGGGAGCGCTGCCCCGGCCCCGCGACCCGCCCACCCTGCGCAGCCCCCGCGGAGCCTCCGCGGCGCGGCCGCCGCCTCCGGGTGCGGGAGAGGGAGGGAGGGAGGGAGGGAGGGAGGGAGGGAGGGAGGGTGGGGAAGGTGGGGGTGGCCACGGAGGGCGTGGGAAGGGAGGATGGGGGGGAGCCCACCCCGGGATGCGGGGATGAGACACGCGGGGGGAGTGTGTGTGTGGGGGGGGGATGCAGGAGAACCTTTTTTTAAAGGTTCCTTTAAAAAAAACCAAAAAACAAAAAACAAAGAAAGCAAAAAAAAAACCCCACCCACGAAAGCACGTGCACGCACGATTATTTCCATTTATTTATTTATTTATTTGTTAGTTTGATTCTTTATTGTTTCTTTATTTTTTGTCATATTTTCCACTGATTTATCTGTCATTTCTATTACTGTATTTATTTATTTATATATTATATTTTCCATTCATTTGTCTGGCTTTTCTTTTATTATTTCTATTTATTTATTTATTATGTTTTCTATTTATTAACATGGCATTTCTATTTTTATATTTATTTATTACATTTTCTATTTTTACCTGTAATTTCTATTGTTATTCCTATTTATTTATTATATTTGCTATTTATTTATCTGTAATCTCTATCATTACTTCTCTTTATATATTATATTTTTCCATCTATTTATATGCAATTTCTATGACTATTTCTATTTATTGGCTTATTGTATTTTCTATTTCTTTATTATTTTTATTACTACTTCTATTTATTTATTATATTTTCTATTTGTTTATCTATATTTTCGATTAGTTTATCTATATTTTCTATTGCTATCTCTATTTATTTATTTTGCCCGAAATCACAACCCTGCAAGCAAAGAAAACCCATTAAGAGGTGTTAAAAAAGTTAAAAGAAGTCACTTTTAACTCCCTTGGTGTTGCTGAGACACCAGTTCTGTCCTTTGCCCCCACTATCAACTGGCAAGGACTTAATTAAAGTCAGTGGGTGAAAGCAAGGGGTGTTTAGTCCTAAAATCAGGATCAGGCTCCCAATCTATTCCATTTTAACAGATTTAAAGGTTATTATCAGGAATATTTGCACTGGAACATGGATTGCCAGAGCCCCCAGAAGTGTTTGTCCCCCGTGAACTCATTCCAGCCATTCTGGGAGCACCAGGAACACGCTGGACCTGTCAAAGGGGAAGAGGAAAATCCCATATTTCCACCAATCCCACCTTCCCACCTCCCAGCCAAGCACTGCAGGCAGTTCCCAGGGGGATCTGACCTGCAGCCAACAGAACTCTGTGAGGATGGCTGTGTTTTGACTTAACTCACTGTGCCCAACTTTGGCATGTTTTTGTGCTCCAGCTGTATTTCTCAATCAGGAAATAACAATAAAAATGTGATTTGCTCTGGAAGTGGCTCCCAGAGTCTCTGCACAGATGGGAATCTCTTCCCTGTAGCTGTGACAGATTCATAGAATCAATTAAAAACCCCTAAATCTACATGATAGGAGTTGCAATACTGAAGCTTTGTTGGTTGGATGAGTCGCTGCAACAGCGATGTTACAACCAACAAGAAGGACCAGAAATAGGATTTTACACATCTAGGCTGTGTACAATTCCCAATCCATAGGTGAGACTGGCTGGGAATGATTTTCCTAAGAGACCACCTCGTGTCCTTGTAACTTCAGTGTCTCTGTGTTTGGTTGGGTTTCTTTACATGGAAACCCTTTCACTGGGAAGCAGTTCCTTTTTTTCCCCCTCAACAATCAAATATGTGCCTGGAAATAAAGCTTCCTCCCACCTTTTCTTTTTCTTTATTTTTGATTGAAAGCTGAAAATGAAAGCTGTCTTAGTGAGCAAATAGGGAAAGAGAGTAAAAGCAGAAAGCAAATTTTTAAAAGAGCAGAGGCGCAGAAAACTGTGTTGCGTTCGCCCAAATTAACAATAATTTTAGGGAGAAAAAAGGAAATCTACGAAAAGATTGGGCCTGTATGAAATCTGTGATATTCAGTTTATTTAAAGTGCTGTCAGAGTTTTACAGAAAACCTGTTGTTTTCCATTTTTTTTTTTTTCCACATGGCTGTCCTGTTGCTGGCCTGATCCTGGATTTTTTTATGTCTGCTCACTTACTGCTGCTCATCATTTTCCTGATTCAGGGCACCAGCAGAAGCCTTCTCTGTGCCCTCATGTTGCTCCCACTGCTATTCCTTTGTGGCTGGCCTGGTTCCTCCTGCATGAGAACTGAAGTGGTGCACGCA
>JAWWES010000067.1:3702773-3721113 GCA_035583135.1 Lophotriccus pileatus
GTGTTTAAAAACGTGGTGCTGGACAGCGAGTGGGAGAGTTGCTGTAGATGTCAGTGGGAAGAGGTCAGGCTCCTGAGGAATCTGAGCCAAATTTAGCCTCTTCCCAGCCTGATGCCCCCTCCTTGCTGGCATGCAAAGGGCTTGCTCCCTGACAATGGAAATATTCTGGAATAACCAGCACAACAGCAGGAAACAGAGCAGGGGGTTTGCTTTCCTCCTCCCTTAATAAAAAAAAAGAAAAGGGGGGGGTCAGATGCCTTCAGAAAGTCCCTGTTCCAGACTCTGCTTTTGAATTATTACCAGTTGAATTGTGGTGTTGTCCCAGGGGGGAGGCACAGGGGCAGGATGCAGAGCCCCTCCTGGGCCAGGAGGAGCGAAGGGAAGGCTGTCCCTGCTCCCTGCTGCTCCCAGGGAGGAGAGAAAGGAGTCTGCCATAAGGCAAACACTGAGCCCAAGCTGAACAATGAAGGCAGGATTGCTGTTTCCTAGACTTTGGGCCCGATCTTGCAATAATTTGCATGCTTGGGCCATTTTACACACTCAGATATTCCACATGGCAACTTCAGGCCCGTGGGGGAGGGAGGGAGGGCTCCAGCCCCTCATCCCTTATCCATCCTTGGCAAATCCATCCTCCAGCTATTTCCCTGCACGGTGAAGTGGTGTCAACACTCAGGCTTTGGGGTTGAGCAGCTGAAGGTGCTGAATAATTAAAAATAAAACTGACTCCACCCTCAGCACTTTTTCCCCCCCTATTTTTTCTTTCCCCCAGTTTCCTGAGTTTCCAAGTGTCAAGAAACGCTGATTTATCGCTGAGAAAAACAAACAGCTGCCTCACACTTGGGTCAAAGCAGCACGAAAAGGGAGGCGAAATTATTAGTCAGAGTTTTTACCAAGCTCAGACTAAAGAAACAGCAAATCCCAGCCCACTTCCTATGCCACTGGTAACTGCTCCTGATGGGAACAACTGCTGAGCCTTGCTGAAAGTGGAAGAACAACATTCCCTAAAGCCTAAAACACCTTTGTCCAGCTATTTTACCTGTCTGGGCTGGATAATGGGGTTGGAATGAGCATTTATCCCTGGTCCCATCCCACAGGGATAGTTCCCTTCCTTTGCTGAGCATCCATCTGCCAAGCTACTTCCATGAGCCTCCTCTCCTCTCCTCACTGCAATATTTGAGTCCCTCCAGAGTGTTTAAAAATAGAAAGAGCAGCTGGTTTGTAGAACAGGATCCTGCACTTTGTCCAGGAGGCTGTGAAAGGACTTTCTCACCTCACCTCAAACCCCTGCCACGAGGTTTGGGCTCTGGGAGAGTTATTAGGGCTGCAGAGCACTCCTGAAGGACCAGGGATTTTTTATCCATCTCCAGCTTTTATTGCCTTGGGGTTATAACTCCAAATTCTGCTGCAGATGTGGAATTGTGGGGCGGGTTCGTGCTGGGCTGCATTAGAGAGTAGCAGGATGTTGGGCCGTGGGCACAGGAGAATTTGCTTTTCTAGCTGGATTTCCTTCAAATTCAAAATGTGTTTCCCTCATTTAAAAAGAAAAATCACTTCAATTTCATCATATTCCCTCTATCTGGGAGCTGTGGAGTCGAGCAGGAATAAGACAAGAAGCAAAGTGTCCTTCAGATGTTCCAGTGCAGGGGATGACATCCAGGGCAGGGGATGACATCCAGTGCAGCTTGCTGAGCCTGCAAGGGAAAGAAAACCAAGAAAACATATGTGTTTTAAAATGCTTGGAGCTATTTTTGGTTAGAAGGCAACAGGGGATGCTGTGTGAGGGGAGGATGGCAGCTTCCCTGGGCAGCTTTAGCAGGATGGCCTTTCATGGGTCATTAAAAACTGAGCAAGGCATGGCCTTGGGAGCTGTGTGAGTAGCTGAGGCTTTGCAAAGAGAGATTTCCCCCTCTCCCAACTGTGCAGAGCTGAGTGCTTTCATATATCTGAGATTAGTTGCAGCAGCAGCCCAGACTGGGGGAGCTCCAGAGTGCTCTGAACAGCACTGCCCATCCCTGCTCAGTAGCACAGCTGGGATTTAACTAAAACCACCAGTAAATCAGCACTTTGGTGTGCCATGCACTTATTCTGGGCTGGAGAAGCCTGGTTTAGCTGGTTCTGCTCTCCCTGAGCCTGGTCTCTGTGAGTGGAAGAACAGTTGAGCAGAAAAAAAAAGACATTAATGGGCCCCCAACTTCCAGCCCATGTGCAAGAAACATCTTGATCCTTGGCTGGCTTATCTCTTGGACTCCATGTCTGTTCCTGCTGCACTTGTATGAATCCAGTTTATTGCCATGATTATTTATTTGCTGGGGAAGGAGCCAAGGAATAATGTGACACAATAGAAAGCTGCTGGGATTTCCCCAACTCCCCCACACAGCAAAATATGCTGATCTGCAGGAGGTTGTGCAAAGTCTGCAGCCCTTTCTGCAGAGCCCTTTCTCTTTTGACTTTTGCTTTGGTTGTAATTATTATTTTTGCTGTGATTTTTTAGCTGCATTCCTGGGCCCTTGTCAGAGCCCCTCAAGGAAAAATGCTTTTGTTTGGTAGAATATTGAAAAGGAAAGGAAGAAGGGGGTGTTTGGGGTCGCCTGAAATCTTCCCAGTTCCTTTGTAGAATTGTTTGAAATAATACTAGGATGGATGATTTTGTTTAGTCTCAAAGACAGGAATTAACCAACTAAAATCAGAGGAGTGATCCTAAGAACTGCTTTGGTTCCTTTTCTCATTTTTTTTTAGTTGTTTTTTGCCTTTTAACTTCCCTCTCTTTGGCTACAACAACAGCCTCTGAATGGAGAAGAGAATGAAAGTGCTTCCGAACAACAGTGGAAATGATCAATCAAGTTCCAGGAAGTTCATTGAAATAGAAATAATAAAACAGCAGTAAGATCAAAATTTTTTAAAAATGTTGCTACTGCAGTCATCAAACATGCATAAGAGACCAATTTTTAATGTTTATGACAAGAATTTTGTCCGGAAAACAGCACTTTAATAATGCACAACTTTTTATTAGAGAAGAGGATTATTTGACATGTCCGTGTGTGTCTGTCCTGGATATATTTATGTAGCTTGAGAAGAGATGTAATTTCAATATGAATGAGCATCATCCAACATCCTGCTGCAGCTGGAAGTGCCTGCAATTTATTTCATATTTAAATCTTCGTTAGATGAATGGCTAACAGAGAGAGGCTGCTCTCTGTAAATTGAATTCCCCCGTCTGTGGCTCCACGTGTAACTCTTCGCAGTCATTTACTCCAGTGTCACATTCCTACTTGGAGCATAAATTTACTTGGATTTCAGCTGCTCTTTATCTGAGTGATGGGATGAGTTGAACACACTCAGTCCAGACTGATCTCTTCTAACAACACCGAGCAAAACCTCCCACGGGATGATTAAGATTTCCTGGTTAAGACCACGCTGCTAAAAGTGGTCTTGACTTTGCTCATTGGGCTCCTGGCAATGAAATGAAGTCCCTGGATCAGCATTTGCTGGGCTGGAGCCCAAGGTAGGGCTCGGTGCCTTCCCCACCACATCCCTGACAAACAAAGGATGCAGCTCCGCCGGGATGAGGCAGCTCCTGCAATTCTGTTATCCCGCCTGTGCTCCTTGTTAGGATTTGGAGGGATAAACCAAAACAAGGGAGGCAAACAAGGGAAGGAAAGAGTTCCTGTTGGCAAATCATTTCCCATCTGTTTCTCGTTCTGTTTGACTCCGGGGAAGGTTTGCACGCCGCGTTCATCTCGTTTGAAAGCACACAGAGCCTGGGGGAAGGCTTTGAGCTTCCTCCTCCTCCTCCTCCTCCTCCTCCTCCTCCTCCTCCTCCTCCTGCTCCTCCTGGGCTGCGTTCCTGTTTGCCCAGGGTCTGTGGGGTGGCCCCTGGCCCTGCAGGAATCCAGGACAGACCTGCTCAGGGAGGGCAGAGGAGGTGTGGTGGCCACCAAACAAACCATCTGTCACCCCAGCATCGCCCTGTGCTGCTTCAGTTGTGTTACTTCGTGGTAATGAAGCACAAGGGACTTTCCTCTTCTGAGAAAGGGTCTTCTGAGAACTCCTGGAGTTCCTGGAACACATTTCTCCCCTGAGCAATTCTGAGGCCTCCTGCAGAAATCCTCAGTGCAACCTCAAAATAAACAATTTTTTAAAAAAAGAAGTTTTGTTGGACAAAGAGTTTTTGAATTATTCTGCAGCATCGTTAAAGGTGGAGAATTGCGGTGGTTGTGTTCAAAGTACAGACTGAAAGCTCATTATCCCCATTAAATCTGGTAGGATTTCCTGTATCAACCCCTGAAATACTGAAGAAAAAGTCCCAAAGTGGTTGGACTCAGGTTGTCATTTTAGAGGCATTGTGGCAAAGAGCAGCTGATGGAATAGTTGAATTTAATGGGAGAAAAACCATGGATAATTACAAATGCAGCTTCATGCAATGCAACTGAACTTAAGCCTGGGTTTAAATGACAGCATTTTCTGAAGTCTTTGGAGCAAAGTCAAAGGGTTAAGAGATCAGTACAAGGGGAGGGGGAAATGTCCCATCTCTTTCCTGCCCGTTGTGCCCCAGGGTGTGAGCACAGACCAGACCGAGGCCTGTTGCTCTCTCCCTGCAAAAGGCTGGATTTTGGTGCTGCACTTCCCTCTGGTGTTGGCTGACAATACTGTATGTCCTCTGTCTGCAAGAGCCTCACTCCTGAGTGTCCCCTCTGAGCAGCTTCAGTTTGCCCTTCCTGGCTTTCCCTCTTCCCTAAGAGTTTCTGCAATAATCCAGTAATTCCCCATGCCAATTTTGATTTTTTTCTCTCTGTTTTTGTGTGCTGAACAACAGGAGATAATCCTGGCCAGTTTGTCCACCCTATGGCTGAGCTCACAGAGGAGGAGTTGCCCTGGGACAGTCACATTTTGACTTTTTTTTATGAACAAAAAGTCCATGTCAGGGAACAGAGATTTCTCCCAAGAGGGGAAGGTCCTGCCTGTCCTGCCACCCTGCAACCCATGGAGTTTAAACCAGCCTGGAAACAATGGCAGAGTCAGGGTTTGTCCCAGAACTATGAAATCCAAAGTATAATTGTATACCCTGACTTCTTTCAGGCAAGAGATGGGTTTTCCATCAGCTGTTGTGTTCCAGCCCTCGTTTCTAATTTTTGCTGTGAAGAAAAAACCACAAAGTGGCAGAAAAATCGTGAAAACTCCGGACAATTTCTCACTGGGGTGAATGAGTTGAAGTTACTTAATCACAGTGTGACCAACAGTGGCTTTTCCCCTGCCTAAGCTTTACTGCTGGAGTCTCAGACCAGCAATATCCTTACAGGAATATTTCAAAGCAGGGCATGTATGGAAGTTCTGCTTTATTGCCGCGAGAATTTATCCCGCTCTGCACAATATTTGGGCGCTTCTTTGACAAATCCAAAACTCCCAGCGCATCCAAACACGCGGTTTTTGTGGCAGATGGGCTGTACCAGAGCAGACATCCTTACAGCACATACAGGCAGATGCCTGCCTTCCTCCCTCGGCTCTGGATGTGACACCATAAGGAAGCCAGACATGAACTGGGATCAGCTTCCCTCACTTAACTCTGCTGAAAGGGCTGTGTTCTGAACATGGCACAGAAGTGTTTGCCACTCCTGTCCTCAGAAGGCTGGGAGTTGCTCTGCTGAAATGTAGTCTGGCTGAGGTGCAGTTGCTTTTGCTTGGCAGAAGTTCTCCACGGGTGTTTAAATGTGGGATTTCTTTCTGTGTCTCCCCAGGCAAAGCAGGTTCTCTCAGGGCTCTTTAGTGTGCACCCTGCTGCTCTCAGCTATTGATTGGGAAGGAAGCTTCCAGCAGGTCAGGGAAAGAGAGATGAGAGCACTTGATTTTAATGCAGACCTCAAATGACTTGTTTCCATTTATCCCCCTCCTTGAAAGCCTGGCAATTATTTGTTACAAAACAAGGAGGGGGGGGGGGGAAACGAATCAAGGTCCAGTCTCTGGCCAAATGTGATGTGTGATTGAAGATGAGGTTTGCAGACATGACTTGAGACCTTTAATGGGGCTGCATTATTATGTTTAACTGGAATGGGATCATGAGCCTCTTGGAGAAGTGCAAGGTGCTCTGACAGGGGTGGAGGAAGGGCTGAGGCTTGTTAGCAACAGATTTCCCATCCCTGGAGTGACAGCAGAGCTCTCAGCATGGAAATAAGAAACCCAAGGCACAGGCAAGGCAAAGAAAATGAACTGATTGCACCCATCTGTGCTCTGGTTCAGTCTGGGAGTAGCAGCCAGCCTGGAGATTCTTATTCCCTGCCTTAAACTAACCCCTGGTCAGACCTCAGTGTCCTTCTGGTCAGGAGCAGCTGCTTTTCAGTTGTACAGGATTACACTGAGCTGACTCTGTTTTTTGGGGCTTGTTTTTAGTTCTCACACATATCTAAAAGACCTTCTCCCTGGTCAGGGCCAGGTGAAAGTCTCAAAGGAGCATTTTAATCAGAATATAGCTTTTTTGCCCCATCTAGTGGGTGCACCACGTATTGAGCCTGGAGTTGGCTGTATTTTAATTCAATTTAGCTAAAGCAGCTCAGAGTCCCTGGTTTCTGCTTTGCCTTCTGGCTGTTTGAGCAACAATTGTATGTGGGAAGAACACAGAGAAGAGGTGGTTCTCACACAGAAACAGCTCAAGCACTAAGTTATTGGAAGGAGGGGTGAGTGATTAAGGCACGTTTATTGAAAACAAAACCAGCTTGGAAAATGACAATATTTTCTAGGTGAGGGTGTGGGATTAAAGAGCTGGGTATGCAGAACTGGGAGAGAACAAAACAAACCTTAGAGGATATAAAACATAAAAAACTATGGCCTGTGCTAAGGGGGGCATTTCCCAGTGTTATTTGCAGGAAGAGGGAACAAAAATAGCCATGTTGGGTGTTTAGAGGGTGAGATGAATTTGTGCACATGTCCTGCTTTGCCCTGTGCTCAGCTTGCAGTTGTCCCAAGGCTGGTTATTGGGAAGGAATGCTGAATGTGGAATGGTTATAAGTGACAGTCAATGATTTCGTAATTCCTGGAGGTCTCTGGATGGAAGGAGCTCTAAAAATGCAAACTATTCTCATTCTCTAGGTTGGGAAAGAAAGCAATTACTTGTAGACCCGTAATTTTCTTTTTCTATTTTATCCTTGTGTGAATTTATCCTGATGTGAATAGAGGACGGGAACAATTACACTGATGTGATGGGTAAAGGCCTTTCCAACTCCTTTTGGAATATCTGTTATTTTTATTTTATATTCTCTTTGGATTCCCTTTGAGGTGGCAAGTTTAGTTTTAACCTGGTGTGAGAAAATCCCTGCAGTCAAGGGTTATTTTCCTGGACTGGAAGTTTGAGGAGGGGGAAAGGAGGTTTTGTCCTGTTTTGACACTGTTTGGCTGTAGCTGCTGCTCTCTGGGTGTGTCAATAAACTGCTCCCACATGGGTGGAATTGCAAATCATCTATTGGAAAAGGTGATCAGCTTCTGCTGTTGGATGGAATTCAAGAGTGACAGGTTGCTTAAAAAGTAAAAGCCTGTGGTTTTATCACTTTCTTCTATCCAGATGTAAGGCCCAGCTGTGATTTTTAGAGAACTCCCACAGGGAAATGATATTTCTTGGACATATTCCTGGGCTGCTGGCACAGGGGGCCAGATTCTCACCTGGGATGGGACAGACTCCTGTCCAAGTGTGGGTCAGAAAACAGATCTGAGCCTAAATGTGGCGTTTTTATGGAATCCCAGAATGGTTTGGGGCAGAAAGGACCTTAAATCTCATCTCATTCCATGGGCAGGGACACTTTCCATATCCCAGGCTGCTCCAAGCCCAGTCCAACCTGGCCTTTCCAAATAAGAGCCTCAGTACAAGGTTATTTGGCTGGATGGGCTCAGTGTCTCCATGATCCACCCTGTGGTTTGATCCCAGCAGAAAATATCTGACTCAAAATATTTCTCAATGAAAGTGTAAAAAAAAAAAAAGAAAAAGAAATAAAATTCAGAGCAGCTGCAACAGCTCCTGCCAACCCCAAATTGCCTTGCTGGTTTTGCTGATAGGAACACAGCTGCTAGCAGGGAAAATAAATAAATCCACAAGGGAAGAGACTCTTGATTTGCATTTAACTGGAGTCTGGAACAGTCATTCTGGATTTGGACCAACTCTCTTACACTGGTGGACGATGGGACTCGGGTCACTGGATTTATCTGTTGGGATTTACCAAGTGTTTGGTCTTTTTTGTCCTTAAACATCGTGGTAAAGCTGCTTCCAGCAGTTGCAAGGGGCGTGAAACCAGATAGCAAAGAAGGTTACAATAATAATAACAACACCCTCTCTGTCTCATGGGCTGATCAAACATACAAGACTCAAGGGATCTCCTTGGTCAAAGTTCAGTTCCTCACGCTTACTGTCAGCCCTGGGACAGAGGGCTAATTTAGAATGTCTGGGTTATTCCTCATCAGTGACAAAATATCCAGTTACACGCTGGAGAACTGCAGGGAAGATGTGAGAAGTCACAATCTTTAAAAAACCAAACAAATAAAACAGGAAATCCGTGCTATTGCCGGTGCGTGAAGGCGTTTCCATGGCTGGTATATCCATCAAATAATGCTCCCAGATTTTCACAAGGACTGCAGGGTGGCCTGTGAGATGGAGAGAACCAAATTCTCTGCCTCAGAGCACGACAGATGGGTCACCTCTGCTGTAGGTCGTTGCTCAGATCTGTGGTCAGTGTGAGGTGACTGCAGAGCTGCTGCAGGGAATCACAAATTCCTGTGTCCCAGGTGCTTCAGGTCCTCGTGCTGGCTGCCATCTGAGGGGGGGATCCTTTGTAACGGGGCTTTTTGGGGTGTCTGGCAGCAGATATTGCCTGTTCTTGGGGAGCTGGGTATCAACAGCCCAGCAGAAGCCCAGCCTACAGTGGCTGGTGGATGGATGAGGAACACAGGGGTGGCTGAGCATTGCCACTTAAAGGATGTAACTGTAGCCACCTTTAAAGCCTGGTCCTCTGGGATTTCTTCAAGGTCATGCAAGGAGTTTGTAGCAGAGCCAGGACCTGCATCGGGCTCTGCCGACTCCCAGCGTGGTGCCTCAAGAATAAAGGCTATCTTTCATCTAAATTAAACCCCCACGATTTTACAGAAGCTTCAGGGCCTCTGTCTAATCTATTCACACAGCATTCATCACCATGGCATCTAGGTGCCACTCTCCTCATCTCTTAACCTTGCCAGAGTCTATCATGAATATTCTGAGCATCTCTCCAGGTTTCCAAATGAGATGAACACGCTCTTCCACTCTCTCTGTCTCCACTTCCACTTTTCTGATAAACAACCCATCCATTATAGCCTGAAAAATATATTAAAAAAGGAAAAAAGAAAGGGGGGGGGGTGGGTCAGAAGACAAACCACCAAGAGGATGGCCAATTAGCAAATCTCACACTTCGCCATATTTTGGAGCTCCTTTCCCCGTTAGAACTTGTGCACTATAACAACATGGCCTGTCACTGCACAGCCTGCCAGCTGCATAAAATCAAGGCATCAGGCTTTTTTAATTGAATGCATAATGAGGTGACTGGCAGGTTTAATTAACAAAACTCATCCTGTGTATGCACCTGGAGGTGAAAATAAGTTTAATCAAGAGGAGTTGGCAAGTGCCAACAGCTCTGTCATGGGCTTCCCCCCACCCCCCTCTTATTTTGGTTGGTTTCAGCCAGGCTTTATATTTGCAAAAAATGGCTCTGGGTGCTGATTAATTATCTTTTGCCCAAGATTGATGAGTTGTTGCAGCCTGCCTGTAATGAGAACCACTGCTCCTGGAAAAGCTGCACTGGAAGCTTTAATAATCAGGCTGCCTTAGATAAACTACTCATGGCAAATGTTCAAGGTGTCTGGACGTGGTCCTATCACAGTAACCCTTGAGGACCTAATTCATGGGAGGAAAACGTGTCCTTAAAATGTGTTTCCTGCTCTTATTGCTAAGAGAAGATTCCTGGTGAGGAGGGGGGTGTGGAGCTTTCTCAGAAAGAGATTTCTCAGTCTCTTGGAAGAGGCAGAAACCATAAGGAGTGTGGTTACTTAGGCTGAATTATTTCTTAGGTTTGAAATGGCTGTTGGGCCATCTTTGGAGGGACCTCATGCTGGCTGAGAGTCACAGCTAGAAGAAAAAATGCCTTCAGAAGGCAAGGCTGGAGGAATATCCCCTGAGTAAGGTCAACCTGGGCCATCATTCCCTCTCCACACAAGACAGGGCACCCACACTGTGTCCAGCACCCACTTTGGCCCTGGTGAATCCAAGCTAAGAGCGCAAAGCTGAGGCTGCAGGGAGGGACCCCAGAGGTGACCGTGGGTGAGTGCATCTCCCCTGCCCACCAAACGTGCCCCTGGCCAGCTGATGGCTCTGGGGGTGCCTGAGCTGGAGCTGCTGGATCCCTCACTGCTCAGCCAGCCTGGGAAGGTGTCACCAAGCCAAGCTGCAGCAGAGGTTGTGGGCGTTCTCCAGGGAGGTTAATGCATTCAAGCTGTCAAAATATTCTTCCTGCTATTCACCCAGTTAACATGCCCTCTCTTTCTTTTGCCTGAAAAGGCATTTGCTATGGTATTCTAATACATGGTCTGTGTTCAAGATGTTACTGACAGCTGTTGTATGACTACAGGAAGGAAATTATGACTCCCTAATGATAACATGTCACAGCGTGTCTCTCTGCTTTTCTCTTCCTTTAGCTGTACATTTCTCCTGCCAGTGTCTCCTCACTGCACACATGCACCGAACTGTGGAGCAGTGACATGTGTACCATGTGCTCTCCTGAAAAAAAAAATGTTCTGATTGCTTCTGTCTTGTCTTTAAATAACATAGATAATTTTTTTTCACCTCTATTCTGCTCTTGTGAGACCCCCCCGGAACACTGTGCACGGTTCTGGGGTCCCCAACATAAAGAAGGACCTGGAACTGTTGGAGCAAGTCCAGAGGAGGCCACAAAGTGGGATTGGGGCACCTCCTCTGAGATAGTTGGGGCTGTTCAGCCTGGAGAAGAGAAGGATGTGTGGAGACCTCCCAGCACCTCCCAGTGTCTGAAGGGGCTACAGGGAGGGACTGTTCATCAAGGGGTGGAATGAGATGAGCTTTTGGTTTCCTTTCCACCCAAACCATTCTGGGACTCCATTTTGCTGGCAGAGGGGATGGCTCATGTGGTGACCTCTTGTACTTTGGGATTCTTCATGTCCCAACATCAGCATTGCCAAACAGCTTCCTTAGAGGTGGTGGAGCTACGAGAGGCTCAGTTCACCATCAGGCATTCAGGGTGAGGAGTGTGTTTGTGCTCAGGTTTACTGCCACTTTAACCTCTTTCATCATTTTAAGGCCTGTCCCTGATAATCTCTGGAAGGGCTTTGGGATAAGGAGCCTGTTAGACACATGGAGGTGGCTGTCTGGATGGACCACCACAAGCCCCTCTCTGCTGTGCCTCAGCTGTGATCTAACACCCCCAGCCTTTGCAGGGAATCTTGTCATGAATCTCTAATGAGAAGTGACCAAAAAAAAAGAGTTTTTTGCATCTGCTTTAAGGAACTTACTGGAGTGACAAGTCTGTTTAACCTAGTTTTGAATTCCCTTGATATGGGAAAGTTTCTGTGCCCAGGCAGAAGGCCCAGAAGGGTTATGCATCATTTACAACCCAGTGTTCAAAGTGAGGGGCAGGATGGGGGCAGGTGGGAGTGAAAACGTGGGTTTATAATTCTCAGCTCAGCAGGAGCCACTGTTCTGTGCAGGGGCAAACCCCAGCTGATTAACAGCTTCTGGCAAGGGCAGGAGCTCCTGGTTCCCTCTTGTTCCTGCTGGCACGACAGAGAAAGTGTCCTTTCACTGTGGCAAGTCACAGCTCTTGTCTGAGTGTACCCTCTGCACACCGTCCAAGCCGTATCTGAAGGACTTTGGCAGGTTTTGGGGTCCCCCAGAGAACCCAAGAGGTGTAATTTCACTCTGTGTGACACCTTGGTCCCTCCTGATTTCCCATTTAGGAGGCAGCTGTTTGTCTTTGAGGGGTTTGTTGCTGCTGTTCAGTGCAAAAATCTCATAATGCCAGGCTGTTTTAAAGAGAAACCTAAAATATTTGATATCTGGAGATCACAGGCTCTGTGGACAGTCAAACTGGGATTACTGGGATCATGAGTGTCCTCCTGGGACTCAGGCAAGACAGGGCTGGGTGCTGCTGAACATCCCAGAGGGTGCCTGAGCTGCTTGTTCTGTAGCCAGGCTTAGCATAGCCCTAAATGGAGAAATTCCCAGAGGGATCTGCTGTCATCTTCCTCTTGCAAGGTGATCCCAGAGCCCTCTTCATTTTGGGCTCTCAGAGAGCTGAGGCACTTGTCTTGCAAATTAGGGCTTAGATTTTTAAAAGTCCTCAGCGTGGTGACCTTCTGGAAGCATTGGAGTCTGCTGTGGGATTCCTGGTTTCCGTGGGATTCCTGGCCTCTGTGGGCTCTGAGCTGTACTGATTCCTGCAGGATTTCCCAGGTGGAAACTGCTGGACAACCTGCCTTTGTCTCCCAGGAGGGATTTTCATGTTGCCTGTGGTGTAAGAGCATAAAGTTGCAGGAGGGGAAAACACACCGTGGAAGTTGTTTCAGCACCTGGGAGCTGAGACAACCATAAAAACCTGAACAAGCTGCTCTTCCCTCTCTATTGCTCAGAGAGGTATCTGTGGGAATGACTGGACATCCTCATTTCCCCAAGACCCCCTTCCAGCACAGGCAAGATGCCACTTCTGTTGGAATTTAGGCAGCCACGAGAAAAAACAGGAATCACTTTCCCATTGCCACTTACTGGTGGTGGAATGGATGGATGGAATCCAACTGTGTGTAGGTGATTCCACAAGAACGAGCCTTATTATGTAGGAATACATGTCTTTTTCCCATTGAAGGGAGTAGTTTGACGTCCTAAAAGTTGGTTTTCTTTGGGACTGATGGCAGGAGTGAAGGCAAGTTTTTCTTCATCCTCTCTGCTGATAGACACATGGACAGTCACACGAGTAGACTGAAGGGTGCAGGGGGGTGTTTTCCAGCCTGTTTTGCCCAGAATAATGTAAATATTGCTCAGCTGGAAGGGGAGAAGAGCAGGGCTGCTGTGGGGCCGTGGCTGAGGAGCGGCAGCCACAGGAGGTCAGTGTTGCACTGTGGATGCGGCAGTGAAAAGTCAGCCTGACCTTGGAGGAAAACTTGACCCAGGAGGGAGGTTAATTCCTCTTGGGCACTTCTGGGTAGTTTACTGGATGCAGAAGCAAGCCAGGGTGGCAAAACTCGGTGCCAACGAAGAACACAGGCCTGGAAGGAGCGAGGGGAGGGAAAAGCGCCGAAGGAGCGCGGTGCGGATCTCATTCCCGGGAGCCGGGAACAGACACTAGATGGCTCGGATCTGGATGGATCCTGGGAGCTGCAGGCTTTCACCTCCAGGTCCTTGCCCTGCCTTTGGCCCAAGCGTGGCCTTGCAGCCGCCCAGGGCTGCGTGCTGGAGGCTGGGAGGGCAGCTGGAGCGGAGCATCGCGGTGGCCGCGGCGCAGGTGGCCGGGTTTGTTGGCAGCTTCGCTCCACTTATCAAGGCTGAAAAGCCCTTCTATGCCTGCTCTCAAATCCCTCTGCCTGCAATTTATCCTCCCAGGGTGGTCCGGGGGCAGGTTGGAGCAGGAGGCGTGAGGGATGCTACTGTCAGGGCCGGGGCTGGCTGCTGAAAGAAGATTTGCATTCCAGGAGATTCCAAGATTTGCGTCCAGCCACTGCCTTCCCCCAGGGCTCAGTGCTCTGAAACGTGTTCTAAGGCCCATTCCTAGGGAGCTCTGGCAGCTGTTTGATGTGGTGGCAGCGCTCTTAGAGAATGGCTGGGACAATGACAGAAGTGAAACTCGAATATTCTCCAGTAGGCTCTGTGGTTCCTTCAATTAAAAACAGACAGATAAACAAACAAATTACAGCCCATTATGAGCATGTCCTTCGGTTCCTCTTCAAACAGCTTTTTGCTGCTTTAAAAAGCCTTAAATAAGGACACAGCCTCCCCAGTCCAGGCCATAAACTGTTGGATTAAGCTTTCCTTGTGCCTCCAGGTCCGTTGCCTTTGCTGTCTTCTGACTGTCTGATGTGAGCTTTTAATTCGTTTGGCTTTTCCTGGTGAGAGGCTTCAGAACAAGATTCCTTGTGTGCAGCCTTTGATGTTACACCACAAAGAATCCCCCCCTTTTTTTCCAAATGCTCTGCTGAACCCCCATTAAAAAAAAAGGGGGGGGGGAAGAAGAAAAGTTTCATGTAACTGGGTTGAGAGGAAGTGGGGTGACCCATGCAAATAGTTTTTGTGTCACTTACAAAGGCTCAGATTCTATGGTGATGGGCTCAGCAAAGAGATCTGAACTCATTTAGGCAGGGCTGGGCTGAGTTTGTCTTTGCACTGCACTGCCTGAAGGGCAGAGGATGCAGAGGGGTCCCTGCCAAGCCAGGCTGATACAGCCCAATATTTCCTGACCAGTTTGCTGTCTCTTCTCATGGGTCTTCCCTGGTAACACTGATTTTAAGAATACAAAAGACCTACAGCCCACTGTCTCGAAACCAGAAGGTGAAACACGCTGCAGAAATTCAGCCAGAATTTTTACTTCCCCTGAAAGTAGATAAATCACTGTTTTGCTTCATTTGACACTCAGTGGCTTCTGCTTTGCTGCTTTGTTGACACCAAGCTCCTGGTATTAAACTCTGTCCTTGTTGTCTGTGCCTCGCATCTCCGCGTTCGGGCACCTGGGATTCTTCCCATTCTCAGTGCTGAGGGAGAGGGGAAAGTGATTTGTCTGCACCACAGGTTGAAACAAAGCCCTCTATTTGCACATTCGGTGCCTTTGCAGTCTGGATGGCTGGCTGAGGCCGTGGGGCTCGGGGGCTGTTTTGTTTTTAGGCTGCGAGCGGGGGCCCAAACAGAACAGGTGCCACGGGTGTACCATGTGAATCCTGAGCTTCGTGAAAGGGCTTTGTCACAAGTGGGTTTTTGGAGAGGAGAAACCCATGCACTGACCCTTTTCAGTAGCATCTGATGCGTGCACCGTGATTAGAAAGAGTAGGGGAAGTTAAAAATAACCTGTGGAGGAGGCATTCTAATGAGCAATTATCATTCCTTTCCATTGACTTTTGCAGCGAGACTCTCCATGTGTTTAGTCTTCTCGAAAGAACATGCCAGATGTTAGAGTGAGTGACTTGTTAAGTCCCTCAATACTGTTCTCACTGGTGTACTGAACCATTGTCAGGGTGGGTTTTCTTTTTCTTTTCCTTTTTTTTTTTCCCTGTAACTATTAAAATAATTGGGCCCCGAACATTCTGACCTGATAAGGCAAAAGAATCTTGGCTGGCTTTGCTTGTGGGGTTGCGTTTGCAAATAGAGGACTCGGGAACAAAGAGAACATTTCTGCATGCAAAGATCTTCAATAACTTAATCTGAGGTGTGGAATCATCTGGCTTCAGAAATCGTGCCTCCTGGCAAAAAAAAAAAAAAAAATCTGACTCTTGCATTTCAACATCCTGAACTTCAGCCTTCAAGGAAGCTTTCTGTGCTCGTGGGGAGCTCTGCTGTTCTCCCCAAAGAGAGCTCTTTTAGAAATGATTGACCACAAGGCCGGTTCTACCTTTGCCAATATTTTTAATATGGGGAGAGCAAGGAGGAGAGCAGACCTCACTTTACAAAGCCACCAAAGCCCCCTTTTTTTTTGTGTGTGTGTATCCCTGCTCTTGTGTAGGAATCTTAATTGGATTAAAATACAAATCTGTATATTGTGATTTTGCATGCCATGGATCCCACCCTCTTGTTTTTAGCCACATTGGCCAAACTCAATGAAGTGCACGGTCAATGTTTTAGCTCTGCCTTTGGTGTCCCTCGGTTGGAGCTCATTAAGCATTCGGGGGAATAATAATTCTGGGACTTGAACTTTGATCTGAGGAATCTGGGAAAAGAAAGGGCCGGAAATTGCAGCAGCCTGATTAGCTACCCCAAGTTGATCAACTTTTTCTGCCAGATGCAGGCAGAGCTCCCAGAGGCTGGAGGACAATGGTGGGGGTGAGGCAGAGCCGCCTCCGCCGTGTTGTGTCTGCGCTCCCATCACATCCCATTACTGTCTCCAGTGCAGATGGCACTTTGAACCACTCCACATACCCCACCCCAACCCCCCAGCCAACCAGGAGATTTGTCCAAAATATCTGCTTGGCAAAAAAAAAATTAAACAAAAAATATATTTTTATATTTAACCTTAAGTGTTTGCTGATTTTCACTCATCTGGGTGTCGGGGGGTTTCATCTGGGACTGGAAAGGTCAAATTGTCTTGAGAAAACTCATCCTTTCCCCCTGAGCTCCGTCTATCTGGAGTCTGACTCTGTCCTGCTGAAAATTCCCACAAGTCCAACAAGAATTACAGCACGTTGCCAGAGTTTTGCTCAAGGAGCTGTATTTTGCTCCTCAGGAGGAGGTTTAAGTTGGGGTGTGAAACCTGAAATGCTCACATTTGGAGCAAGGCAGGGTTTGTCGTGTATTTTTGTTTTCCCAAAAATACCGTGGGAATTCCAACTCGGATTCAAGTCCATGTTGTGACAACCTGAACCAGCTTTAGGGCTCTGCTGCTCCTGACTGGGAGTTTTCTGACACTGGGATTGAAAAATCCCAGCTGTAACAGAGAGGAGGGAACTCAAGTTGTTTCTCACAGAGCAGAGCTTGAGGCTTGGATGTCTTTCTCCTCGTGAAGTCGATGTACTTGCCACCATCAGAGTAACCCTGAATTATTGAACCCTCCATCTCTGGAAAGCTTTGCTTATGGCTGTTGCTTTTCCCTACAACTTTGGACACTTCTGATTTCTGTCAAGAGACGCATCAAATGTCTACCTCAATAAATACCCACAAGCAACTGCTGCCTGCTGCCATGTTTCTGGATGCTTGGCCAGCTGGCAAAGGAGGAATGGGATGTGGAGCTTTTCCAGAAGAGCTTCTGAGGAAGATAATTTTTTTTCTTTTTTTTTTTTCCTTGTTCCTGCTAGAAATCAAATACTAAATATTGTAGTTGAAAACCCAAATGGTTTGGGTTCCAGAAATAAGATGTTGTGGTGCCTTATGGGCTGCAGTTGAGATATTTCTTGGTCCCTCTTTATCTGGGAGGCACTTTGGTCCCTCTCCTGTCTCAGACAGGGGTGATGCAGTGGTGTATCACGTGGAAATGGGCTCAGGATGTTTTCCAGGAGGAAAATCACCGTAGCAGGGAACGATGTTGTTTGAAAGAAAGTTTCCTTTTCAAATGAAAAACGTAACATAATTCTGGCAAACTCCCACCCGCCTCCCTTTGCAGACACTCCGTGTTATGGTTGTGTGGAGCATCAGAAACTGCCTTTAATATGGTTTTGGAGATTCGATGTTGAGTGGCTGAGTCTCAGTTTTCATGATGGAGAGGTGTCTCCTTGTCAAAGAGCCAAACGCTCTGCCAAGATTCCGAGTGTTCTGTCCCTATATAAAGCTGAGGTTTAGTTTCAGGCACAGTGACTGAGGAAGCTGACACTATTCCAACATGTTGTTCATATCCTGAAGTCTTTTAATTTCCCCTGGCTGCTGTTGCAACGGCCCCGTTTCACTGAATAAATTAATCAGAACATAAGATTTGTTGAACATGAAGCCTCAAAAAAAGAAAAAACCCAGGTTCCACTTGTGACTTTGACAAAGCTGTTATAGTGGGTGGTTAGCCATTATTTTTCCCCTCTATGGGTGAAACGGTTACAAGAACCTCTGCTATTGTTGCTAGAAAAAGTGGCTTCCTGTGATATAAAGTAATTTTTTTAAATAGGAAACATATGGCTGGTCCCTAACAACAAAGTAATATTCAGGTGCTGATGGCATATGCCTCCAGTCCTATTACAGGAAGCTATCTTGGAAATCTGGTGGCAGAGGCTTAGACAGTAATTTTCAGGAAGTGGGGCTGGGGGGGAGGATGGAACCTGAAACTGATATCAGAAATACATTTACATTTTTAATTTCGCTGGAAGTTCTTTGCTGTTCCTGCTTTAGAAGTCTCTGATATTGGCTCCCTGTTAGCTATGATAAACAAATGCTGTGTGAGGTCTGTGCTGCTGTTTAATTCTCATTTGAGGGGGAAACCCCCCCAGCCCCCCAGTAAATTCATACTCTGAGAGCTCCTCTCAGGGGTTGGTGCCTCACGTGGGAGCACGGAGTGACAGGGCAAGGGGGGATGGCTTCAAACTGAAAAAAAGTAGGTTTGGGTTGGATATCAGGAGGAAATTCTTGGCTGTGAGGGCAGTGAGGCCCTGGCACAGGCTGCCCAGAGAAGCTGTGGCTGCCCCATCCCTGGAAGTGTCCAAGGCC
>JAWWES010000067.1:3721213-3747880 GCA_035583135.1 Lophotriccus pileatus
TGGGGAGGCCCTGGCACAGGCTGCCCAGAGAAGCTGTGGCTGCCCCATCCCTGGAAGTGTCCAAGGCCAGGTTGGAGCAACCTGAGATAGTGGGAGGTGTCCCTGCCCATGGCAGGGGGTGGGATGAGATGATCTTTAATGTCCCTCCCAACCCACTCTATGATTTCACTTGCCTGTTCCAAAGTTGGCCACCTTAAGCTGGAACTGAACATGGCTTTGTACTCATCAGGTTGGAGAGGATGCCCTCTAGTCCAACCCCACTCTCCACCTCAGGATCACAAGACGCAGATTGTCCCTCAGCAGATGTTTTTCCACTTTGATTTTCTTCTCCTGAACCCCTTGGTGAGCAAATTCCACGTGCCTTGTACTGAGAATAAGAAACCTCTTGTTCCAAATCATCATTTTTCTCTTCTTTTTTTTTTTTTTTTTTTGTGCCTGAAGTTGTGGAACTGCTGTCCATTAGCTCTTGCTTTGCATTTCCCTGCCTCTTGCATGGCTTTCTGGGAGCTCCAAGGGCTGCTGGGGTCACCATGTGCTCACTAAATTACATTGCTTTTGTTGTTGTTGTTGTTCTTGCATTACCAGAGCCAGACTTGGACTGAACCATAGCTGGGCATTTTATTTTTATCCTCCACTGCTGGCATTTTTGCCTACCTGCTTCTAATAATTAATAGTATTTACTTTTGTTTCCTTAGCACTGAGACGTGAGCCAAACTACCTTTTTTTTTTCCCCTGGGTTTTGGCTGAAAACTTTAATTTTTAATTAAAAATTCAAGTGTTGTTCATCATCCCCCAATATTCAGGCCGCTTCTCAGCTGGAGCTTGGGTTGTACTCACAGCCCAAACAGCAGTGTTGGTCAGCAGGACCTGGAGATTTGTTGTCCAGGTACTTCTGGGAGTGGCAAACCAAGCAGAGATGTGTGGGATGAGCCTCGCTGGTGGCACAGCCCTGTGGGTATCAGGTGCCTTTGCTGAGGGCACTGCCAGACCACTAAAATCCACCGTGTTTTTTGTCTCCCCTGACAGAAACGTGCACTTAGGGTTGTTCAGCCCCCACTGCAAAAGCCCCTTCCCACCCTCCCAGCTCTTGCCTTCGTTACTGCTCAGTTCCCAATTAGTGCTCTCACCACCTGCATCTTCATCTGCAGACATGCCATGGCTTTAACCCTTTGGAGGGCTGGAGAAACACCAGCATGTGAGGAAAAATCTCTGCATTTGGAGTGACTTTTGGGTCAAGAAGGGACGTTTGAGTTTGTTTTACCCCCTTACTCCAGGAATTGACACCTAAGCAAAACAGGGAGTGATTTCTGTTTGGCAGTGAGGGGGCAAATGCCACTATGGAATGTCTTAACTTCCAGCAGGAGGAAATAAATAGGCAAGTGAGAGGGCCAAGGTTTTCTAGTAAAGGTTCTGAATCGGGCAGGAATCTTCTCTGGAGCTGCAGCAAGTTGCAAAGAGACATAACAGCTCAGCAGGACTGATTAAGTGTCTGCAACTCTGAGTCTGAGATAGTGCTATAATAAAAGTGACAAATGAGGAAGAGTGGTGTGTCTGCTGGAAACTTAGCATGACTGAGTGAAAAAAATGCACAGGGTAATTTATTGTCAATGAGGAACCATCAGCAGGAGAGAGTGAACCTAATTCATCCCACTTAATTAGGTGTGGGACTTAAACCTTGGTCTTGCACAGCTCCAGCCACAGAGTCACTTGGGCTCTCAGAGGACTTTTGACTACAAAACCTTGAAATGAGTTTTAATTGTTGGTTCAAATGGCTGCCAGAACAATAACCAAGGAAAAACCCTCTGGATCAACCTCGGCTGGGAACGTCACCATTTATCAGCAGCTTCCAGAGGCTTCACCTGGGTTGTTTTCCTGTAGGTCCAGAGCTGTTTTACTAAAAACTGTGGATTTAAAGAGCTTGTGCTGTTCAAAACAGCCATGGGCGGGGGCACAGCTTTGTGTCACCCTGCCTTGGCAGGTGGGCTTGGACTAGAGGATCTCCAGAGGTCCCTTCCAACCTCGACTGTTCTTTGCTGTGGCTCTGCCCACCCAGACTCTCAGCAGCACCCCCAGAACCTGCAGGTGGTTTAATAACCCCCTTCCCCTCCCCAGCCCAATAAACACAGCGTCCTGCTGCTAACAAAGACATCTCTGGTCGTTCCCCAGGTGATTTTCCTTTCTCCCAAGTCTTAGGAGGCACTGAATCCATGGAAAGGGCAACAGCAGCACCTTTTGCATGCGTGGCCAGAGAGCACATTTGGAGGGATAAAACACATTTGGAGGGATAAAGCACAAAGATGATGCTTTTTTACGGGGCTGGGCGAGGCTGCTGTGCAACAAAGGGATCCCACCCCGCCGAGAGAAGGAGAATTCCGTGTGATGTAATTCCCCAACACGAAGCTCCAGGCAGAACCAGCGTGGTCAGCTTGAGGCTGGAGTGGCTGGGGGTGGGGGGAGCAGGGAGGAGGAGAAAAGGGTATCCCGGCCCGGGAATGTTTTTACAAATGAAGGAACACTCGAGCTCTCCCTCCCCTGCCGGCAGAGCCCGGGCTGGGTGTGCAACCCACACGAGCCGGCCTTGTCCTACAGAAATGATTTGTTAGGCAGGCAGAGCCGGGCTGGGAGCAGGGGGAGGTGGAAGGAGTCGGGGCGGAGGGGGAGCCTTGGAATGGATTCAGGAATGACTGATGGGCTCCAGCGAAAATTTTACCCGACTACTACCTCGTGGAGTGAGGGGAGGGGGGAGCTGAGAAGTGGAAGGGGGAGAAGTGAGAAAAGGCAAATGGAGGAAGGCTGGGCTGTCTGCTGGAGCACCGAGATATTTTCTTTTGCGCTGCTAAATGCAAAATTGATTTCTTTTTTTTTTTTTTTTAGATGCATTAAAAAAAAAAAAAAAAAGGCAAGCAGCCTCTACTTCTCTCTTATAATTCCCAGACAAAGGAAGCTGAAGCAGACACCCCAGACAATGGATAGTCCTGTCTCCCTTAAGCATTTGCCTTTCTCAGCAGTTAAGGTGGGGGGAGTGGGGGGGAAGAGAATCAGAAAAACCTAATTGAAGGAATGAATTAAAAAGATGACCCCGGAAAAACGTGGCAGCCTTTTTATTTGATGAGGAATCAAGTTCACAGTGTGTCAGCAGAGGTGCTGCGATCCAGCCTTTTATTTGTTTCCTGGCAAGAAGAACATTCCTTTTTAGTCTGATATCATCCTCTCATCTTCTCCCTCCCTCTTTCTATCCTTCTCTTCCTCGTCTCGCATCCTTTTTCCTTCCTCCCTTTTTTCTCTCTCACCCCCCTCGCCCCTTTTTTTTCTCTTTGCTTGCCAGTTCAGGCATTCTCACATACATTACCCCTTCCTTTCATCTCCAGAATGACCTGAAATGACCTTTTGCCTGGCACTAGACGTGACTTAACTGATAATAGCAGATACTTGGGGGCCTCAAGCGGTGGCTTGTCTCGGCACGTAGAGGGAGGGGAGGGAAGAAAAAAAAAATCCCGATTTTTTTTTTTTTTTCCTAAGGAAAGCGTGGCTTTCCCTTTGTAGCAGCATTTCCTGCAAGGTAGCAATTAATGACACTTATTGCCCGCTAGATAAAATCCTTCAAAAGCTTTCCCGAGACCCAAAGCTGTTACAGGGAGAGGGAGGGGGGGAGAAATCTGTCTGCAAGTGGTTAAAAACTCCCCAGCAGAATCCTGATGCCACTGGCTACTCGTGCTCTGCATTGCGTCTTCCCTGTCTTTGTGCTCCCGCCTCAGCCAAATACTTGTTGGAACGGCACAAATGTCCTTCTGTCTCCAATAATCGACACTTTTAGGTGGCTAATCTGGGCAAAAGGTTATTATTTGGCTTCTCAGCGTCCCTCGAAGCCACGGTGGGGAAGATAAGATCGCAGCCAGACCCAGTGGGTCTCCGATTTTTTTAATTTTCACCGTTTATTTGGATACTCGGTGAGGCTGGGTGAGTTACCACAGCAACGACTCTGAGTCTTGAACATGAAAGGGCTCTTATTGTGCCATGTGGTGCCTCAGAGATACAGAGAAAGAAGGAGGCGGGGAGGAGAATTCCTCTTTAGAGAAACAATAGCCAGACATTATGTGAACTTTTGGGGCTTTATTATAAAGTTTGAAGGGGAAGGGAGGGGGGAGAAGAAGGAGCTGCAACAGTCTGAGGTGGAAAAAAAATGTGCTGACTTCCAGAACTTTGGGAAGAGAGGTGTATGTGTTTATGGAAATATTAATTAATTAGCTGTGAAATAAAAGCTTAATCCATGGACATGTATTTAGTTCTCTTTCTCTGGCAGGTCGTTTAGCTGGTGGGGCTGTGGGACTGCCCAGGCAGATCAGAGCTCAGGGTCAGAACCTGAGATAGGGGGATTTTTAAAAAATTTATTTATTTTATTTTATTTTATTTTTTGAACTTTGTTCTGCCCTTTCTTTGGAGAGAAGGGAAAAAGGGGTGGGTGTTAAACTGTCAAGAAAGGTACCACAGTGCAGTCTGGTTTTCATTGTCCAAGGGAACGGAGCGGCTGGAACTCCAGACAATGGGAAAACGTGGATAATAGGGTTAGTAAAGGATGCAGGGCAGGAATACTCAGTGAATGGCTGCTTGTGGGAGAAAGTTGGGTGCAGGGAAGCTCATCAGTTCAGATTTTCCTCTACCTTGGTCAGTTGCAGTCTGGGACTGAGCAGGGGGACACTGCAGTGTCCCTGTGTCCCACAGGGGTCTGGATTTACCCTGTGCTGGTGTGGGGCCAGATCGGGGTGTCCCTGCTCCATCTTGAACCAAACTGGGGGTGACTGTGCCCTACCCCTAAACATTCAGGTGCTAATTTAAGTTCCACCCCCAGCAGGCAGGGTGGCAGCATTTTATTTGGGCTGTAACCCCGGGGTTTCCTCTGCTGGGGCTGTGCCCTGGACAACTCATGAGCTCTGGCACCTTGTCACCTGCTGTAACTCAGAGACAACCCCTTTCCTCCCCAAACACCCATTTCCAAGTCAATTCCGAGTTGTTTTTTGGGGGTTTTTGGCTCCCAGGTATTCACTCCAGCTCCAGGCACGGCCAGGATTTGGGGTGAGGGCAAAGGGATGGACCTGCTCAAGGTGACACTTCAGCAGCTTCCTCTGCTCTTTCAGCTCACAAGGCTTGTTTTGCTTAGCAGGAGTTGGCAGCGAGATGTGAACCACTGGTTTTCCAGGACATGTTGGTACTGGACAACCCCCAAAACTCCATGTGAAACTCATCCCTATCTCCCATGCTTTGATAGCGTTTATTTGGAGTGATCGTGTGACGTGCCCTGAAATTCCACACTTCAGTCATCCCAACTGAACAAAAGTTCTTGGAGTTCCCCTAAAATTTCGCAGAAATATCACCTTTTGACCAAGGAAAAAGGAGCCAGGGATTTCACCCCGGTGTTCCTCTAGGAATTTTGGACAGCCACGTGCTGTTTGTGCAGTGCTTCCCATTCCTCTCTGCTTTGTGATGTGCAAAAATCTCAGTGTGTTAATTGTCAGTAAAACTAACATCAGAAATGGAGGTATAAAAATAAGGCTAAATTAATACTGTGGGAGTTACCAGCTCTCTGTGGAGTCTTTGACTCCAAAGTGCTTAATCTCATCATCTTGTTACGTGTCTGTACGTGTTTTGTGTATACATTGAATATTTGCTGTCCTTGGAATATTTTTATACCAAAATTACCTTCCCCCCTCCATCAGAGAGCTTGTAGTTTGGGCACTTGAAATTTTGAATAATGTTGTAGAACTACTTAGGATTACTTTCCCTCTCCAGTACAAGTTCAAACTCTTTTCTTAATTAATAACCTGGTTCCCAGCTCTTCTTTCAGAGGGCTGTTGCTAAATTGAGTGAAGTGGATTAAATTACTGTTGCAGGTGAAGGACAAGGCAAATCATGGTTTAGTTGAGGCAAATCACGGTTTAGTGAAGGCAAATCATAGTTTATTGCCTGAAAAGCATGACTGCCTGAAGTGATGATGATTGTATATTCCTGAGGATGTGCAAGTGTCAGCTGTCTAAATGTCTAAATATCATAAAAGATCTCTGGTTTCTTTCATATGCAGGATGCCTGGAAGTTAGGCTGAGATCTGTCAGGATAATACTGGCACTAAACCTTCCTCTAATTCTCAAACTACACCTGAGTGTGAGATTAAGGCAAAAAAACTTGGGTCAAATCTCTGATCTCTTTATCAGTAAGAAAACACGATGCAGTGGAAAAGCGATTTGCCTTTGATGGCTGGTGTTCCTGGAACTCCAGGTGAAGCAATTCCATGATGGAGCTGTGCTGGAACTCAAGTGTGATGGGCTCTGCAGAGTGTTTTGGGTTTAAAAGGCTTTAAAAGGTGCAAGAAGGAGCCACAAGAGAACCTGTGCTGCAAAGTCTCCCCTGTGCCCATTACCCAGATGTGATCCAGGCAACGAAGCAGCATTTTCCTGACTGTTCCCTGTGCCACTTAACACTTATATGTTGTCATCATCTTTGCCTTCCCTGTTTTCCTCATGGTTAAACTAAAGGCCACATCTAGTCCCCAAAATCCCCTCTTTTCTGCTCTGAGCACCTGAAGTCAGCCAAAAGTTAACATTAAACAGAAAGTGGATATGACTCCATGGGAATGGCTGGGAGTCTTTGCTCCAAAAACTCCCAGTCTGTTTATAATTCTGTATCTGCAGAGTTTTTCCCATGGTAGGATAATGGGCTCTATGCAATAGGAATAATAACAGCATATATTATATGTCAGAAATGGTTATAAGCAATAGATTAACAGGATAAACTCTTTACTATTTGACAGCCACGTGGATGTGGCACTTGGGGACATGGCTTAGGGTTGGACTTGATGGTCTTGGAGGTTTTTTTCTAAGCCTTAATGATGCTAAATGATTCTCTGGTTTAATATAGAGGTGCTTATGTATTTATAACTGTACCAGGCACGTATGAACTCATCCTACTTTATAAATGGAGCTGTTCCCTGACCTCAGAGTGGAAAGGCAAAGGAGCACAAACTGCCAGGAGCCCAACACTCCAACGATCCTCCCTGCCTGCCCAAGCCATGGCCTCTCTGTGGAGACCACAAAAAACCTGCTGCTCACTTGTCTCTGATATGGGCAGGAACTCACTCCATCCTTTTAGATGTGGAAGCTCATTTTATATCAGACACCCAGCAGTTGTTTCCTCTTTAATCAATTGCTTAACTTGTGCATGTTAACAGCAGCAACAACAAGTGATTTAGATAAGCTTGGGTTATTAGGAAATCTTTTTAGGGACTGTGGAGTACATCAAGCATGTGGAAATGGCTGCTAAAAGCATTTCTATTGCTCAGTAATTTGAAAATAGAGAAACATGAAAAGGAAATGATGTCCACGGTGAGTTGGATGGTGTTTGTGCATCTCAGGAGATGGGAGCTGGAAACTGGAGCATTACTTAAGAGTTCTGACCCGTGAAACTTGTGCCTCCTTCCAGCTGGCAAGTGAGCAGCACTAACTGTGCAACAGCACTGGGTCTGCCTTGCTGAGTTCCACAGTTTTGATGGAGGAAAGAGAGGGGAAGCTTTGGATCCCTCTGCCTCTTCCCTTCCCACCTGTCCTGCCCTGACTCTGTGTCCTGCCTGACGTCCTGTACAAGTGGTGCCATGTGGAGTTTTTGGGCCTGGCTGCTCTTGGAAGTTGGGATTCCTGACTGATAGTTCTCATCTCTTCCACTGATTTCCACGTATGACCTTGAGCACTGCAAACCCTCATTTGTGAGTGGGAGTGGGATGTCAGGAAGTGAAGGCTCCCAGCTGTCTGTGCATCCCTGTATCCCATTCCTGTGGAATTCAGGCTCTCCCTGCTGAACCCCTCTAGTTTCCAGCAGTGCTGAAAGGCTCTGATGCAAGAGGGGACATTTCAACACCTGAGCATCCCCAGGACCTGGAAAATTCAAGCTACACCTGCTTTATTTATCCAGCTGGAGATGCCAAGTGTTTAGGGAACACTTTGTTAACGGAGGGTTATGGAGCAGGCTGGGATCTGCAAACTGCAGGTACAACTTCAGAGCAAAGCTAGTGCTGTACCTGAGAGCTCTGCATCCCTCTGTGCTGCATTAATGGGCATCCAGGTGGGAGGAGGCTCTTCAGTTATTGTCCCCTGGAAGTTTCAAGCAGCAGGAAGATAAGCTGCTGATAAAGAAGGAGAGCAGAAATTTACTCCTGAAATTATTTTTCTTTCAGAACCTCTGGTTTGAGTTGACTCAGTGCTCTGCAGAAGAGATTTTAAAGGTCACTAATCCAGTGGGAGGAAATGTGACACTCCCTTGGTGAGGGGGAATGCAGGTGCCAGTCCCTGTTCCAAGCAGGGTTTTGTCCCATGGCTATTTCATGCAAAATAAGAAGTATTGTTGTGTTAACCCTAGCGTGTTTTCAAACATACACATGATAAACATCTGTCTCTGAAGACGCCGCATTTAAAATGTTTGTTCACTCTTGGAGTTATGAATTTCTGCTGAAGTTCATAATAGAAATCTGCCTTAACCCCCCCCAGGTGTGCAGTGTTGTGCCCTTTGCAACTTGTTCTCTCTTTCTTTGACATGTTTGCTCTGAGGTACCTTCAGTGTTGTGGTGGGGCAGCAGAGAGGTAAATGAGCAAGTGTTATCCAGCATCTCCTTGTGCCACGGAGCAGGAATGGCAAAACACCGTTTATTACTCCTGCTTTGTTATATTAAAACTGCATCTTAAGCAGCTGGGCTTTTCCTCCTGATGTATAGCTTATATTCATTAATGATTATAACTTAATTGCATGAATTTCTTGCATGCTGATAGAAGAGTAGGCCCCCTGTGTAAGCATCTGGAGTGGTTTTATCTCCCCTGCTCTCTGGGTATTGTGACTCGTTTCTCTCCACCTTGTTTGTGTGTAATTGTTTGTTTAAATGTCAGAAAAAAGCTACAAATCCTGCAAACATTTACCACTAGGTGTAGCACTCAATACCAAGAGTTTTAGTCCTGCTGACTCTTTTACAATTACCTATTTATGGCAGGAATACCTTTCAAAGTGGTTTGCAAGTAAACACAAGGCAAAGCTCTGCTTGCATGAAAGCTTTATGGAGAGAGGTGTATTTATATTATGTATTTATTGCATTTACCTCCATAACAAGTGAAAAGCTTTCACTTCCCTGGTAGGCACTGAGGTTGTTGCTCCGAGGTCTGGAGTGATGTGGAGCTGTGTGAATTCACCCAGACACCTTAAAAAACCCTACAAAATCACTAAAAAGGGCTGATGAAAAGGGAAAAGGATGATGTGCAGTGGTGTGGGGCACAATTAAAGGGGTGATGTAGCCACATAAATAGACAACAGCACTTGCTGCACTTTCAAATTCATGGGATGTAAGACAAACATCCCATGACACTCCCTGTGACCCTGCAAACTACTTCAACAGGATAAGCCAAGACAAGCTACCAACAGGCAAAGAAAGGATAAGGGAGATATTAAGAAGAAAGGAGAGTTCTTGGAATAAATCAGCTATCAGGCAGTGGTTTGGAAAGGGATGGGGAAAAAAAATCCCCAACAAACTGTAGGTGTTTTCAGGTGAAAGTTAACAATACCTGGTGCAAGATAAAGCTGCTTGGGAATTTCTGGATAAAGAAATTTGGATATTGCAGTGCCAATATATCCAAAATCGAAGTGTCAGTTCTAATGGCATTTCCCATGAGCTCTCTCAGAGGGAATGATGAAGAATCATGCTTTGATTTTACAACCCTTTTCAATCTTGTCAAATAAGATGGTTGCATTGTACCAAGGTTGTTCAGATCAAGGTGATCACCCTTAAAATACTCCAGCTGGGATCACCTGGCTCGTAGGGATGCTCATGGCCACTTGGGGACCCCCTAAATCACAGCAGCTCCTTGGGGGAAGGCTGTTGACTTTCCACATGGTTCCAAGTCTTTGCACAGTGCCTGGGGAACCCTGAGCAAAGCAAGGACATCCCCAGAGAGAAGCTCTTATATTCCTGGAGGTGTGGAAACCTCCAGAAATCAAGCAACTGATACGGGTCTGCTGCTGCAAATCCCCAAAACGAAGCGAGAAAATTAAACTGCCACCTTTCTGCCCCTCTCTGCCCCGGACTGTCGTGAGCTGCACGCAGAAATGCAACATAACATCAAGAGGTGAAGCTTAGCAATCCTCTCAGTGCTGCAAAACTTGCTTTATAAATGAGTTTCCACTGCTCTCACCTCACTGTGCTCCCACAGCCCTGAGCGTGCTGGCAGAGGAGACTCCTTTTGTTGGAGTGCCAAAGCTGAACTCACCAGCGACTTTCAGTGGAAAAAATGAAATGGATCCATTTGATTCATGGTGATGATGTGTATCCTGTGAAGAGCACTTGGAGCTGAAATTTAAGGCAGCCTGTGCCGACTTTCAGCTGAGGGAGATGATTAAGGAGATGGATGTTATTGCCTGTTTAAATCTGTCTTGGCTCTGTTGTTTGCATACGGACAGTTGCCATTTTTCTCTGAGATGTTTATGGACTTTGCTGCTTCCCCCTGGGAAGTGCCAAGTCTGGAGGTTTCCATGTGGGAACTGGGAGGCTGAGGTTCTAATTCTGACCAGCCACAGAGTAGGGTGTTTGGGGAAGGCTGGAAGTTGAATTTATGTATTTAATTTCCGTTGCAAGAGCCCATCAGAGAAAGGCAGCAGTTGGCTTTCAAAGAACTCTTCCGTCTTTGCTAAGGTTGTACGATCAAGGTGACCAGAAAAGCAAACACCTGACCTGCTTTCAGGTCAGAAACAGCACAAATGCTGTAGCTCAGCTCCCCCAGAAGAATCCCCTCAGCTCAATGCTGTTGCTTTTGCAGTTTGCCTTTTCTCCTCCTTCAGTCAACTCTATTTTGCCTGGAATGTAAAACCATACAAAGTGCCTGCTGTCATTTATTATCCTGCAATAAGACACTAAAAAATCATAGTTAATCTAATTTGTGGAATCAGAAAGTATGACAGGGGTATTCTTCATCAGGAAATAGGGTGACAGGACAAGTTTGAACCCATTCAAACTGAAAGACAGGAAATTTAGGTGGGATATTAGGAAGAAATTGTTCCCTGTGAAGGGGGTGAGGCCCTGGCAAAGGTTGCCCAGAGAAGCTGTGGCTGCTCCATCCCTGGAAGTGTCCAAGGCCAGGTTGGACGGGGCTTGGAGCAACCTGGGACAGCGGAAGGTGTCCCTGACCATGGCAGGGGGAGGAATGAGATGAGCTTTGGTTTCAAAGTATCTCTTGAACAGGATACGTTGTCTTAATTTCCTTAATTGAATTACCAGCACTAACAATCCCCAAGTCTCTTTGAGATGAACTGCTTTGCCTCTGGGACCAGCTCTGAAGTTCCTCCTTAGCATCCTTTGCTCTCTTATCTGGTACCTCCTGTCCAGTAACGTGATCTCCTGGAGGCTCCTCTCTAGGGGGCATTTGGGGACACAGCACTATCTAAAGTCTGGCTGAGTTATTCACCTGTCTGTAGGAATAAGGTCTTCTGGGTCCCTTTTTTTTTCAGTGCAGGGCAGGAATGAGCTTTTCTGGAGGAAATGGGCAGCTGGGTGGGCATCTGGCAGCAGGGCAAGGTCACAAAAGGCTCCAAAAGTCACATATATATACACCCCACCAGGCAGCCCAGAGCCTCTCCCGGGCTGTTAAATGGGAGCAGAAAGGACTGGATGTTTCTCCAGACACTCACAGGCAGAACATGCCTTTCTGCAGTTCCAGCAGGAGCCAAGGAGCCCAACTCCTGCTGAAAACCAAGAGATTTGAGGCTTCTGAGTCACTTAAGTCCCTTTGAAAAGCTTTTCTGTAGCCAAAAGCGAACATGACAGTTCAGAGGACCACAAAACCAACCCCACCCTTCATAGCCTTTCTTTAATTTGTCCTTTCCCACTAAGAATTCAAGGATGGATGCACCACTGAGAACAATGGAGATGAGAGCCAGCAGACAGCATCCCTTGGGAAATCCACTTCTTTCCCTCTGTAGTGCTTCCAGGGGCCACGAGGACGCCTGGGCAGGTAGAGCTGAGCTCCCCGTGGAGCTGTGCTGGCTCAGGGAGCATGGGATGGAAAAAATCAGGATGCTCCTCCAACCCCTCCGGGCAGAGAAGATGCTGTAAATAGCATGGCCAAGTTTCAAGCTCTCACAGCACAGTGGGAAGCGGTCCAGGCTTTTCTGGTGTCAGGAAGGAGAGCAAGAAGGCGTTTTATGCGTCCCAGGGGGAGAAGAGAGAGGCAAAGCTGTCCCAGCTGGGGTTGGGAGCGCGGGGAGGGGCAGCCTTTGGCTCCCGTTAAAAGTGGCAGCGCCTGCAGTGTAGCAATTGTGCCCTCCTGGGTTGGGGACCGTGCCTTGGAAAACCAGTGGTTCCCATCTCGCTGCCAACTCCTGCTAAGCAAAACAAGCCTTGGGAGCTGAAAGAGCAGAGGAAGCTGCTGAAGTGTCACCTTGAGCAGGTCCATCCCTTTGCCCTCACCCCAAATCCTGGCCGTGGTGGGCTCTGTCCTCACCAGGGCTGATCCTAGTTGGAAATGAAATTATTCCAAAAAAATCCATGTAATCCTGTGTCAGAACAGAATATGAATATGTATATATGTATCACAACAAATATTTTCATATATATAACAAACATATATTTTATATGTAAAATATATATAAAAATATGTTCGTTAGATATGTTATATACCTAAATATATGTATGCATGTTATATATAAAAATATATGTATGTTATATATAAATATATAATCTGATATATATATATATCAGGTCACATATTTTCTGTTTTTAGATCAGATTCTAAAATTTATATATATAATTTTGCATTTTTCTCATATATAAATAGATGTGCGTTATGTATAAACATATAAGCTGATATATATCAGTTTATATACTTTATATTTTAAAATCTGATTCTATAATTTATATATACATATTCATATTTTTGTTATATATATATAAATATATGTTATATAAAAGATACATATAATTATATATTTTTATATTTTATGTAAGAAGATATAACTTTAATATGTTCATATTTTCTGGGTTTGTTTTATATAGAACAAACACATATATCAAATAATATATATATAATAAAAAATATAAAGTATATTATATAAAATATATTATATGTAATATAAATATATTATATAATATAAAAATATAAAATATATAGAGTATAATATATTTTTACATATATTGTATATTTTATAAAATATATTTAGCTATGTCTATGAGCTCATTTTGAGGTGCAGGCCCTGCAGCTTTGGCATACACTGGTCCACACAGTTTTTGTATGACCGCCAGGAGAGAGCAGCTCCGTGGCCTTGGATGCCCTGCCTGGTTTTCCCTGGTTTTCCCTTCCCTTCTTCAGCAGCAAAGTGCAGGCAGCGAGTTCCCCGCTCGCACACGGGGCCCTTCTGAGCGCTCGGCCAAGGCTGTGCTGGATAAATCCTCGTGCCAAGAGCTGCTGGGTAATTAGGCATGAAAGGAGTCAGCAGTTGGGACTCACAGGGTTTGCCATGTGCCTCCAGCTCCCGTGCTGGAAAATGGATCCCACTCCGAAGGAAAACAGATCCCATCCAGCCGCCTGGATCTGCCCCGGCACCCGCAGCGGGGGTTGGTGGTTGCAGGTTGAGTACCTGCAGCGGTTCTCGAAGTGCCAACAGGGCTGACACGCTTTGGTTTGGGTCAGGTCTTGCTGTCTCTCTGCCACCCCAGAGTCACGGCCTCCCTTGCTCCCACGGTGCATCGTTTCCATCGGTTTGGCTTCTGCTCCAGGTGGGAATTCCAGCTCAAAGGATGCAGGTGGCCCTGTTCATCTGCCTGGGCTGCAGAAATGGGGGTGAGTGGTGATGTTAGGATGAAATTCTTTACTCAGAGGGAGGGGAGGCCCAGGGAAGCTGTGGCTGCCCCATCCCTGGAAGTGTCCAAGACCAGGTTGGAACAACGTGGGCTGGTGGAAGGAGCCCTTGGCAGGGAAAGAGGTGATGTTTGAGGTCCCTTCCAGCCCAAACCGTTCTGTGATTTTATGAATAAATGAGGAGCACAAGGATGTCTGAAATCCCCACAATTCTTTGCTGAGGCATTGTGTGCTTGAGCCTTGGATCCATCAGTTCAGAGCTTTAGGATAATTCCTCTTAGTTGTCAGTGATATGCACTGTCCACCTGCTTTCCATGTCTGGAAAGCTCAGTAAACACCTGATAGTTCTTGGCACAGCCAAGACAAGTGTCTGAGAGATGGTCCAGAGGAGATAATATTCCAATTTAGCTGCCTCTTAGGAAAGTCCCTGTTAGGGGACTTTCCTGACCAAAGGAAAGCTTTGGGATGCAAAGGGGAGAAATCTTTTGGTGGGTGCATTTGGGTTTAATTAACCGGCCATGGCAGCTTCTCCAAATCCACACAAAACGTTCTCTGGGGGTTTCCAAAACCTCTTCAAGCTCTCTGCACCAGAAATACAGCAGGGCTTGGTTTTCTCATGTAGTTTTGGGATTTTCCTTTCATGATTTTGAATGAAATCAGGACAACTGGGGATGTGTGGGCAAGGAAACTATTTTTAAAAAAATTACATCATTTGGTTGCATTTTGGAGCAAAGGACCTGCAGTGGTTCTGAAACACATTAGTGTGAATATATTCCCACTGTGCACTGTCAAAACTTGCAGTCTTAATTGGGTCTGTGTTCTGAAGGTCTGGGCTATTTGGAAGTCAGGAATTTAATTTCTTCCATGGTTTTGTCCTGTTCAAATCAGGACCCACAGCCCTGTGAAGTCTGGGGTTACTCAGACACTGAGGTCGTGGCAGAGTTTTAACCTATTTTAAAATTTAGAGCTACATTCATTATCTCAGAGGGTAATGGCCCATCCAGTTGGGATTGTGGCTAAAGCTCCTCACCCTGACAATATTATGGCTTTTATTACTTCACTCTGATTCCTACACTTGGTGTTTCTCTGAAGGCTATGACGAGGCAGAGACTTTGCTACAAAAAGGGCTCCGTTTCTGGTCCTGTTGTGGAGGAGAATTGAGATGTGAGAGCTCAGCATAACCTCCTCCAGGAAAAAAAAAATAATAAAGATTGGAAAGCTTGAAATGGAATGAAAAGCTTCAAAAATAACACATGCAATTGTGCAGAATTGCTTTTCCTCGGCAGCTCCCGTGAGTTTGGGGAAGGAAGGGGGGGGGGGCGTTTCCAAGGCTCGGGCACAGCCAGAGTGTAAATTGCAAATTGAAGTGCCAAAACCAGTCTGGCCTGTGCAGGTCAGCGGAGTAGACACAGCTCTTGCCTGAAAGCATTTGTAATCTAAAACCCTGTGCTATTCCCATTGGAGGTAATGACAAAACTCCATGCGATTGCAAACGGAACAGGATTAGACCTTAACTAAATAAAAGGAGCTTTTTTTTCTCTTTTTTTCTTTCTCTAATTTTTTTTTCCTTTCTTTTTTTTTTTTTTTGTCACCAGATACTCCTTACCCATGACACATTCAAATGGCTTTTGTTCAGGGGATCTTAACAACCGAATTTAGCCTGGAAAAAACTTCTTTCCTCACTTTAAAGCGGGTTTGGAAAGACAAGATTTGAAAAGAGAATTCCCATCTGTTATTGAAGCATTTAATCATTCTTTAAAAGCCAGCACAGTTTTATTTTCTCTGGGGAGTGAGTAGCATTAGCTGAGGCATAAAGCAAACTACACCAAGTGTAGAAAAAACTCACCCTGATGTCCTGTTTGACAAACTGACCTGCGGGTCACAACCTGAGTTTATTGATCTGTGGGGCCTTGTCTGGGTGTCGGGCATGTTTTCTGGACTTTGGTTTCAGCTGCATTCCTGACTTCTGAAAGAGTAGGGGGTGTGGATTTCTACTAGGAGTAACCACTGGGAAGGAAGTAATGTTCATTAAGTGTGCAGGCAGTGCAGGACTAAGCATGCTCAGTGAAAAAGCTTTTTCTCCTCTGCCTGTCAAGCCCCAGGTTTGAACTCATTCCAGAATGCCGGATTTACTTTTCTTCACGAAGAAACAGCACCTGGCTGGGCTGCATTTTTCCTTCCCTCCCCAGAAGACTGGAAACAATATTCTTTTGATGCCGGGTGCGCTCCCAGTAACGTGCCTGCCTGCAAGTGGGAATCTTGCCCTGGAGAAGGAGACAAACTTTGGTACCTGTGAAAGGAAGACTCCTTAGGTCAGTAAGAGGCGCAGAGGAACTTTGCGAGCAGCTCTTGGCTTTTTAACCACAGCTCTTGTCCCTGCTCTCCTCTCTCCCTTCCCATCCTCAGCAGGGCTGAACTTTTCCCCCAAACTTTAGCAGCTTTCTGGTTGTTCATTCTCTGTGCTGAGGTAAAACTTGGTTTAAGTGAAACCAGCCTGAGATTGCTGGGAGCTGAGCTGAGCTCTTAAAAACCAGACTTGCTTTTATTTTCTTTCCTTTTTCCTCTACTTTTTCTTTTCTTTCTCCTTTTTTTAGTGGTTCCTGTAAGTTGCAATGCTGTGCTTCCAGCGTGTGTTTGAAAAGCCTGTTCCCCCTTCTCTCCCCGCCCTCCCCCTTAGAGCTGAAAATGAGACTCGTTCTTGAATAATAAACTGTATGTTATCAAGCAAATCTTGTGGCTTGTTCATGTGATCGTTTCCAGCCCCAGCATCGATGGCTTTTTTTTTTTTAATGCCTTTTAATACCTTTCCAACCCTTTCTGGAAAACGAATTGCAAAACTCTTAGCAGAGAGGTGAGAGAAAGCAATTTTACTTGATAACTAAATTTTACTTGATGACTAAATTTTTAAGCTTTTAAATTTTTAAGTGCTCTCTGCTTTGGGGGTTTAAAAGCATATTTAGAACTCCTATCTCTCGAGGATTCAAAATATTCCCAACCTTGAAGTGGGGAAGGAAAATAATTCCTTTTTTCTTTTGAGACTTTGTGCTGCCTAATGGAGATTTTTCTGAACACAGGCCAAATGGTCAAGAAACAAAATGCCCACCGAATAAGAAGTGAAATGGACTCAAAGAATTAGAAAACTGCCTGTAGTTAATGATTGTTTGAAGTAGGTCAGAAACATTTGGCAGCTTCTGGTGTTAAATTTTGTCCTCTGCTATACTTTGGGATGGTTATATTGTTTATCAGAAGTTGGGATTGATGTCTGTGTGTGTGAGGAGCAGATGCAGCCTCTGGTATTTGAGTTATATGAACTTTAGAAACTGGAGATAACTGAAGAAATCACTTCAACCTGCACAAATGTAAAATGCTTGTGTGTGACAGCTTTGTACTTATATTTATTATTTGGTTGCTGTAAAGTGGAAGCTGACAAAGGATCTCAGTAGGGAAAAAGGGGGTAGCAGGTTAGTCAGGATTCATCCTCAGAGGGTTAGGAGTGCAGAATATCTCTGCAAACTACACCAGTGGTGCTGCTGCTCAGCCCTCTCAGCTGGAAACTCTGCAGAAAAACCCCCTCAGCTTCTCTGCTTTGCCAAGGAGGACAGAGAAAGGAGTGGGTTTTGTTGGATGTCTGGGTGGATCCCACTGGGATTACCTGCCCTGTGCCCGTGGAGGGACTGGGAGCAGCCAGGCCAAGCAGAAGGAATCTGCAAATACCCAAAGCTGGGGCTCTCTGATCTTTCCCTACATTTATCCCCAGAGATCCAAGGAAGCTTTTGATGAGGGAAGGCTGGGAATACCTTTGTGTTTTTCCTCCTCTTTGATTTAGGAACCTGGTGGGGGTTGTGGTGCTGCAGATGGACACGGTGTGACCACAGGGGTCTGTCCCCTCTGTGCCTCCCATACCTCCCTTTCCTTGGCTGGGAAATGGGAAAGTCTTTTGTGAGGCACTTTGCTTAGTTAGAGAAATACAAATGCCTTGTACTTATAAAGAAGTGATAAATGCAGGCTGGAAAACTGCACATCCTCATTTGAGTTTTGAACATTAACTTTTGGAGCTTCCCCAGGTCCCCTCAGGGGATTTCTCCTTGATCCAGAGGCAGTGGAAAGGCAAAGTATTGTCCTTATCCAGGCACAAGCAACGTGGCCTCCCCCATTGTTCATTTTCAGGTATCCATGTTGGATGAATCCAGCTTTGTATAAATGCACTTCACGTGCAAAAAAAATAATAATCAGGGGCAGGAAATGTTTTGGGATTGTTTCATTTCCCCTCCTAGGGTTGAGGTTTCACAATTTACAGGCTCGCAGAAGTTAGAAGTGGAAAACAGCTCTTAGTCCATGGAGCCCAGACTTTACCCACCCTACCTGTGCTGTATAATATTCATGTCCATTAAATAAATATCAGCCAGATTTGGGGCAATAAACTATTTAGCCTCATGCCCATCTTTATTTTCATCCTTTTATCTTTATATATAATCCCCATATCTATATATTTATCTATACATAGATATCTTCCTTCACCTTTCCAGGTATTCCCAAGGCAAGTCTACTCCTGTCCCATGGCTGGATTTAAATCTTTCTTGTAATTTTTAAAACAAGAGAGGGGAATTCCATAGTTCCTGGAAAGGCCCAGGTCTTTCTAAGCTTTCATTTACCTCCAGAGTGGAGCAAGCCATGGCAAACGTGTGTAGCCTCATTTTCTCTCTGTCCCAGTGGGTTTTTGGAAGAGTTCATCCAGGCAGCTTCCTTGTTTCAGTGCTTACACATCCCTTTTTTTTTTTGAAAATGGTGATTGCTCGGAGTGTTTGGAGTATCAGGATGTCAAGACCCATCTGAAACACCTTGGCTAAGACCCTGGGAAAAGGGAGCCAGCTGGTACAGCCCCCACAGGGGTGTATCTCTAATGGGTCATTCTTGACCTACAGATGCTAAATGTGATCTGTGCAGATAAAGTCCGCCTGTGATTGTTGGAATGTCCTCCAAAACTGGGCAGGGAAGTGTAAAACAGGCAGGGGATGATTTATTTTGGAGAGAGCTGCACTGGATGACATTGAATGCAGTAATGTCAGAATGCCCAACTGGATTATTTCGTGTCTGGCATGCAGAAGTGCAAGGCAAAAACACTGATAATGGTACCTCAGGCTGGATTTTAGGGTATCACAGGCAGCAATGTGCACTGTCACCCTGGGCTTTTGTCCTTGGGAAAAGCCAAGGAGCAGCAGGGCAGGTCACTGCAGGCTGTTCTGCCTAATGTTTGACCAGGATCATGTGCCTCCAAACACTCCTGGGAAACATCTTGACTGTGTCTCTCTGCCCGTTTGCCCTGTCCCCAAGAGTAGCACAAGGAATCAATTGCAGGGAATGATCCCATGCAGGAGCTGGAAGCCTGTGGTCTGCCTAAAATCACCTTTACAGGTTGATGGTAAGACACCTTCCCTCGAGGTGTTGACTTCACCCGAATTCTTCCCAAAAGCAGAGAGTTGCTGCAGGTATTGCTGCGTCATTTGAGACCTGGGACAGTGACTGTAAGCCAAAGACAACCCTGTAGTGCAGCACTGGTGTTAATGGTGAATTCCTCCGTTTATTTTACAGGTAGCAGAGGAAATGAAAGCAATTCTGCTTCCCATATTGCTCACAGACTCCACAAATGTAAGTACAAATCCAGTCGTTTTGCCATAGATGGAAGTGGGAGCCTAATGATGAAAGCACAATACAGATACCAATGTTGTGTGGGTTTTAAAACAAACAAGGAGGTCGGGGGAAAGTTACTTATTTGACATTTTCTTGCTGGCTTTGCAGAAAATCAGGGTTCACTTGGATTTAAATCCTGCTGCTTTTGGGCCGAAGTTGTCTCTGGAGAAGTCTGGGAGGGACAGAAGAGGAGAAAAGCTTTTTAGCTCTGTCTGTTGAGAAACCTCCTGGGTAGCAATTTCAAAAACTCCTGCGGGACCGAGAAGTTTAACTCCTATTTTTAGAAGTATTGGGGGAGCTTAAATCAGGCTTTAAAGCTTTTAGGAACCTGGAAAGGCAGGTAGGAACCCTGTGGGATCTGTGAAGTGTCTGAACAGGTTATGTGCCTCACTTTGAGAGTTAATACTTAACTCACCATGGGGACATTTAGTAAAAACCACTCGACTCCTGCATGAATCTTCATATATCCATACCCTTATAAATCTTATATCTCCTCGTTTCTGAGGAACTGGGATTCATAAATGCTAAACCCCAAGTTTAGGCTTCTCAGTGGATGTAAGTGATTTTTGAATATATTATCCACTGCATTTCAAATCACAAGCAATGAAAGCAACAAGTACATTAATGTCTGTTGGTGCCTCCTGGACTTGTTTCTGAGTTCACTGAAGTTCAGGAGATTTTTTTTGGTTTGAGGCTGCAAAATTCAAGCTGAAGTTTAGTGCAGGTTCTGCTCCCTGTGAAAAGTTTTCAGAGTTGCAACCTGGGCCAGAGTTCAGCATCTGGGTCTCCTCCCCGGGCAGGGGTGCAAAGAACCAGAATTTTCTGCATCGATATGCAAATTCTCTCATAGAAATGGGGCTTTTCTGAGTCGCCTCTTGGGGTTCAGGTGGTTGAAAAAAACGAGCTTTGTGTTCCCAAGGCAGCAGGGACTGGGGTTTCTTCAAAGTGCCTTTGTCTGGGGATATGTAAAGCCGTCAATGCGTCATTCTTTCTGCTTCAGCTGTTAGAGACTCCCATCTTCTCTATTGATTTTACCCAGAATTCTCCCTGCCCTTGAAGGTGTGACCTGTACCTCAGGCTAATTTATTTCTGTCATGGCTGCAGCATATTTTAGAGGGCAGAGGGGGTAGGAGAGAGAACAATGAATTCAACATGGAATATAAATCCCAAGTCTGTAGCCTTCAGACATTCCAGTACATCCCCTGCTCCATTCTCCCACTTGGCATTCTGCACGGTCTTGGATTAAAAAGGGGGGGAAAAAAGGGGGAAAAAAAAGGGCAGGCATTTGTATAACTAATCAGGTGAGCCATTCTGGGTAATCCCTTTGGTCACACACCCTGCCATGTATATTAAAATTTGCTGGGCTTCTAAACCCTTTACAATGAGGTCCCTGTTTGTGAGCCGGGCTGCAAAGTCTCACCTTGATGGCCTGGAAGTGTCTTGGACCTGAGCACTGAAAATCTGTGTTGTGGAACGTTGGGTGGACAAAGGCTTCAGTTTTGTGCTGAGAACTCATGTTGGGCCGTAGTGGTGGGGAGGGTGATGGATTGTTTTTCTCCTATCTAATTTTATCTTTTGTTGTGTCACGTATTCTTTCCTGCTCAGTTTTTAGAGACTTAAATATAAACTTAGGTGATGTGTGAAGCACAGAAGTTTAAGCTCCACAAATGCTGAGCTTAAGCACCTGGCCCCTCTCATTATTCTGCTGGGCTCAGCGGGGTTTGCTCTCCTGACCTTTCCCTCCTGCCCCAGGATTTCCCTGGGGAAAAGCCACGTTGCTTCCCTGTTCCCCTGGAGAAACGGGGTGGCCTGGGCTGTGGAGAGCTCTGTTGGAAAACTTTCTTGGAGTGGTACAGTGTCCTTGGCATGCACTGAGATAGCTGGTGTGGTGTTTTATGGTCTCCCTCCTCCCACCTAGCCTGGGCTTTGGATGAAACTGGAAGCACAGAGTAGTGAACCCTGGATCACCAGCAGGATGGTGGTGATGCTGTTGGGGTTGGGGCTGGCTGAGTTCCGCAGCAGAGCAGAGGCAGCTTTAAGGAGTTCACAAAAAGCAAAGTCACTGCTTTTCCTTGGGAATTTAGGGCTCGTTCTTCAGGACTGTTGACCCAGGAGTACCTGGGCTGGGGTTACTGCTGTGGGTCAGGGCAGAGAGGCTGGGAAGGTCACACTTCAGAGGGATGCACAGAGCCCTGGACCTGAAGTGTGAGAGATTTCCAGGTGATTTGCTGGGAGCTGCCACCACAGAAAGCACTAAATTAGCCTGGGATGACTGAGTTTAGTGAAACTTCAACCAGCCTGCCCTGAATTCAGAGTTTATAGTTGAATCTTGTTACTTGCCATGTGATTTGGGTTCCGAGCGGGTTTGTGTCACGCAGCCATAAATGTTTGGTTTTCCTTCCCCCAAATATTTTGTGCAGGGAATCACTCAGAGACATTCCTGTAGAGGGGAAAAGTGGAACAGAAGGTGTCAGTTCAGAGTAGAAATGAGAATAAAAATAAGGTTTATGATTCCTTCAAGGGGCACAGAGATGTTGCACCATAGGAAATTAAATGGTCTGTTGATGTCTTTTCCCACCTCCACTTTCTTCACTGTGGCAAAGATATATAAATATACATATCTGCATGTGACCTCCACCAAGATGCTGGTTGTTCTCAGGGAACAAAGCAGCCAGGGCTGGGCATTCAAGCATGCAGTCTCCTTGTATCTTGGCATCTTTGTGTTTATGGGTCTCACTCTTTTCACTTTGCCCCCAATAGCAATAAAGTCAAACAAGATCCGGTCCTTTCAGAGCATTGCTACTCTCTTAAAACAGATAGATGGAGGGAGGGAGGGAAGGGAAGGCAGTTCCAGCACAGAAAAGACCCTGTGCTTCTGTAAATTATTTCTTGGACATCCAAGGAAAACCTGAAGGAGAAGGGGAGAAATGCCAACATTTGACAGATACCCAGTGCCAGCTCCCCTTGTGATGCAGCACCACACCCTGGGATCCAATTTATCTCTCTCTGATAACACTAATTCTGGCTAGAAACCACCTCATGGGGTTTTTTTGGGAGCATATCACTGGAGCAGAGTTGCCCAAAATGTCATTTCCCTGATTTTTCCATGAGGGTCACGTTTTTGGTTGAAATGGGAAAATATTGGGTAGTTTATAACCGAAGATCTTGGTGTTTCTTCCACTCCTTGTGTCGCCACTACCCAAATGCTTCTGTGCTTTAGGCATAAATTGATGTGAGCAGCTTGGTGACCTTTGTGTATCCCTGCATATTTTTTTTGGTGTATCCCTGTGTGTTTTGAGCATGAAATGCAGGTTTTGGCAGAGCTCTTCAGCTCTCAGTGCAGAGGGTGTTGTGGGACAGCAGGAAAGTTCCTGCTCTGGCCACCTTGGCTCCTTCTGAGCTCTCAGTTTCACCTTCACATCATTATGGCCTTCTGTTTAATTTGCCTTTTCTCCCTGCCACATGGGAAGGGTTTGGAAATTCAGAAGGACAGAGAGTTCTAGCACGTCAGAGAAATGCTGGAGATAAGATGCATGAGGTGTGGAAGGAGATCCTTGGGAGTGAAAAGCATTCCAGCAATGCAGCTGAGAGGTTATTAAATAATATCTCATAAAGCAAAAACGTCTCTCAAGTTTTCTAGCGTGGAAAAGGAGAACTACCCAAAGCTGGGCCCGAGAGAGAGAGGGCTGCAAAATAATTTAATATATGAGATGGCCTCTCATGTGCTCCCCAGATGTACAATCCCATATGTCTGTTCTGTTAGGCTGATTATGGAACACATGCATTTATAGCTCAGAGCAAAGGGAGGATTGATTTCTTTCTAGAGTGGTGTGGATGTCGCTGTGTTCAAGATAATTAGACATTAGAACTGGACTGAAAGGGAGCATTATTGCACGTCGAGATGTGAAGAGCTATGGGCTTGTCTGCACTGGGATGGGCAGAAGTTAATTCATATTAAACTAGTGATGAATGGATAAAATGCATTAAACTGCACTGAGCCCCTTTGTGGTCGCTCTTGGTCGTGGTGGAAAGTGATTTTTGCTTAAATTTGACTCGCTTCCAAACTAAATTTAGTGAAACCCAATTCGAGCCACTTTGATTGGGAAGTGAACCATCTAAACAGGCATTTAAATAGTGCTCAACTAACTTACCTCAAAAATTAACATGGTTTGATTATTCTGAGCGCTCTGGCGTAGACATGCTCTGCTCTGTCCACTTTTCATTTTATCATTCACTCCTTGTAGTGTTTGGATTTTTTGCCTTTCAGCTCCAAGATAACGTGCTAATTTAAGCCTTCATAAAATAAAAAAAGGCACGATTTGTTGCAGAGAACATCTTGGAGAATGTTAACCCCACAGGTGTCAGTGTGTGCCTTCAAGTAATTTTCGACTAATTTTCAAGGTGTACTTTTGAAAGTTCAGGTTTGTTAATGCTGGAGATGATTCTATGTCCTGGGGGGAGGGATGGATATTGAATATTAGTTGGTGTCATAACTGCAGATCTGATCTCTGTAAAGCTGAGCTCAGGGCTTAGCACTGAATTATTCCATACAAAGAGGGAAAACAGCTTGGCTGAGGGATATCCCTGGGATGAAATTCGGTTGTGTGTGGTTTAGGACTTACAGAATCATGGGATGATTTGGGTTGGAAGGGATGTTGAAGATTATACCATTCCACCCCCTGCCATGGGCAGGGACACCTTCTACTAGCCCAGGTTGCTCCAAGCCCTGTCCAACCTGGCCTTGGACACTTCCAGGGATGGGGCAACCTGTCCAAGTCCAGCTGAAACTCCTAAACATGAGCACACACAGGGAATTCAGGTCAGTGCATTTGGAAGCTCAGCCTAAATGCAGAAATCTGGGTCAGACTATATGGCTTAATGTGTAAACAAGCTCAGTTCCACTCAGAGCACAGGTCTGGGCTGCAGAGAGCAGGTGAGATGTAGCCACGAACACTCACCCTGAGCTTTAGAGGCAGCCTGGGCCCCTTGAACCCAACTCACGGGTGACAGCACAGGCTGAAGGCACCGAGGACATGGTGATGAGAGTTCCTTGGTTCCTGAAACCATAGAAATGTGTAAACCTGTGTGATTGACACCTAAAATGTTGCTATTACTCCGTTTAGAAGTGGAGGTGTTTGACAGGCCTGTGCTGGGTGGAGGCATTAATGATTTTATATAGACTGGGAGCAAGGAAAACAGGAGCCTGTTGGGTTTCATTGCCACTTGTGTTGCTGGATTCCTCTGCAAGCTTGAGGGGCAAGTAATTTAAGAGCTCTGTGTGTCTCAGTTTCTTCACCTGTCAGTTGGGGGAATTACTTCACAGGGGACTGGAAGTATCATTATAATGATAGTGGCAATGAGCTTTCATATGCTGGGTAGAAGAGTGGGAGCGTTAACATGTACAAGAGAAAAAGAAAAAAGTAGGTTAGCCTGTCTGAGCTTGTCATGCTTCTCCTGTGTCAGCAAACTCAGGGAGACAAGAGAAAGGAGAGGAAGAGAGATCAAAAGAATACATTAAATTAAAAAGTAAACAGAGAAAGTTAAACTTAAAGCAGCGAGGAAGGAGTTGCACGGGGCCTGTTCCGGGTTGGCTGCGTTAACCTCCCTTCCCCGCCACGTGCCAGGATCTTTGTCATCAACAACCTGCCTCCAAAATTCGCCAGGCACCCCTGTGTCCCCCCTTTAGGGAGTTCCTGAAGCACAGGCTGCACCTGGAGCAGCTAATGCTGGGCTTTTAACTTTGAGCTTGGGCTAATGCAAGGCTAACGTTGGACTTTGTGTTCCCCCGTCTCTCACAGACACGAGGGAGTTAATTTACCTCTCCCTGCTTGCAGTGGTGCTCCTCTGAAGGCTGCTGCAGCCACACAAAGCAGCAGTGCTGGGAAACAGCTTTCAGAGCCTGGTTTTCTCCCCCCTCCCTCTTTGTTGGGGTGGGAGCAAGAAGTGTCTGCGCGGGACGGCTGTTTCCTCTGGGCTTTGTCAACACGTCTGCTCCGGGCTGGGCTGGCTGTTCCCTCAGCTGCCAGGGGAACGAGGCAGCTCTGCCTGAGCCTTTCAGACCAGGCTGGACAGGGCTTGGAGCAAACCTGCTCTAGGGGAAAAAGCGTCCCTGTCCATGGCGATGTATCGGAGCCGGCGGATCTTTAAGGTCCCTCCCGACCCAAACCATCCAGAACTCTGCGGTTCTGAGCTGTGGTTGTGTTCCACTGAGTTTAATCTGTTCTGTCTGTTCATGAAGTAGGCCAAGGAATCTTTATATGCACATCTATAATATGGTAAATTTTCCATATAAAGTAGGCTGAGAAGAACAAAAAGCACATGGGGGGAGAATTCCTGACAGTCAATATCTGAAGGGTTAGTTATATTTTTACAGAATTATAGGTCAAACACGAGGCTGCCAAAAGCAATCATACCAGCTGTAATCTTCTTTAACTGTATCCAGTCAGAAAAGATGAAAAATTGTTTTTCTGCCTTTGAAGAATGGGAATATCTTTTCCCATATCCACCCTGACCTGTTTTACTGTAACAGATTCTGGATCCACTCAGCTAAATCATCATAAGCAGAGTGTGATGGAAACAAATTGCACCGCAAAGCTTATCCCAAAACTCTGCCTTTTGCACCTTCAGCAGCTGGGGAGTTTTTGAAGGAAAAAGTGCTCAATTTGCATCCTAAGCCTCCTCCATCTGCCTTATCTGTGGCAAAGCTGGGGCTGCTTGGAACCGTGGGCCGTGCTGTAATAATCTTATTTTTCCACATGGCCAGGGCTGTTTCGCTGTGTGCCACCCGAAACGCAGCCTTCCCTTTTTGGGAAGCCACAGAGCCACCATGGGCTTCCTGCGAGGTGCCCCCGAGAACAGGGAGTTTTCCAACGGCCTGGCGAGGAAATGAGAGGGGGTTAGAACACGGCAGAAGCCTCCTGGAGAGCAAAGGGGGAGATGGAATCTGTCCCCCCCGGCCAACTGAGCTGCTAAAACACCTGTGGGGAGCTAACACGAGCCAGGCACAAGCAGAGCAGCCGCTTGAGGTGTGGGGAGGGCAGAGAAGCTGTGGCTGCCCCAGCCCTGGAAGTGTCCAAGGCCAGGTTGGACAGGGCTTGGAGCAACCTGGGCTAGT
>JAWWES010000067.1:3748365-3821195 GCA_035583135.1 Lophotriccus pileatus
GTCCAAGGCCAGGTTGGACAGGGCTTGGAGCAACCTGGGCTAGTGGAAGGTGTCCCTGCACATGGCAGGGGGTGGAATGAGAGGAGCTTTAAGGTCCCTTCCAACCCAAACCATTCTATGACCTGATCAAGGGACCATCATCACCAACACCAGTGAAACAGAAGTTACAGAGACTGAGTTTGTGTTAAAATACTTCACCAAGGGCTGTTAGCAAGCATTTAAGCCAGCTTTAATGAAAAAGAAAATGATACTTTCTGATAGAAAACTGACTTGCACAGTCTTTGTGGAGAGACTGAAGAAGGTAAATTGTAAGAGTCTGGTGAATGGGCAGAGTAGAGCAGCCCAGAAGTAACTGAGGGTTCCTCAGCAGGGCAAGCAAAAGTCAGATGAGGTTTGTCCTAGTTTGAAGTGTTAGCAAATGTGAGATATATCAGAGAAGATTATTTAGCTTTTAATTCAGAACTGCAGATGGCTAGTGAGTGGTATCTACTGTAGAAAAGAAAATTAGGGCTACTGAGTCGCTCTCCCAGCCCCTTTATTTCTTGATTCCATTTGTTATAGTCTGCTTAGCTGGTTCATGGTCAGTGATGCCATAAAACAGAGACCATCCCTGGTGTTTACAGACTTCTGCTTGTTTTCATGGTTCCCTGGTTGCCCTGTGTATCTGCTTACCCTCCGTACCATCCTGTGAGGGCATCAGACCATCGACGGTTGAACAGCCTGGTTCTTGTTCCTCTTAAAGGACTTCCCCCCCACCCCTCTCCCTGTGCTTTTGTGCAAGCCAAACAGCAGCCACTTTCCATTTTCCTAGTGGTACCTAAGCAGCAAGGAAGGCTGGCCACTGGCCAATTCATTTAAACCTCTAGAATAATAGTTTGCTCTCTAATGAATAGTCTGGCTTTAAATCTCTCCATTCAATCGTGGTGGCACTCCTGAAGTTGACAGGTACTTATGAGACGCTGAGGAAAGGTCATTTGTTGGGTGTTACTTTCATTGATTTGTCCAGAGAACCTTCCAGTCATTCCTCTCAGCTCTTCAAAGGCAATAAAATGAGACAAAAACCAGGCAGAAAATTCATTCATTTGCTCATATTTGCTTCAGAAGCCACAAATAACCCACTTTAATGAAGCACTTTTCTATTTTTCTGGCAAATATCACAGGATTCAGCCTCACATTTGGCATCATCTTATTGTGATCAGGCAAACTGAGGCACAGAGGGAGGGGAGAACTTCTGCAGAACATCAGCTCTAGATGCTAATCCTGGGCTGGAATTCGGGTGCTGCTTGGGACTGGCTTGCAGAGAGCTGGAGCAACACTGCTGGAACTGGATTTATTGCTTACTTCATCCTCCTTCCCCTGTACCCATAAATCAAGTGCTACCATTTTCTTCCTGAAGCTGGAACTTAATGAACCTAAAAGCAATCCGAGGAAGTAGCACAAAAACTGGCTGTGCTAAAGCCCTGTTTCATTTACAAGGGAAAACCAAGAGCACTGGCAAAGTTAATTCTGCTGTAACTTTAATTTACTTTACACAGGAGTTGCCAGTCATATATTTCAAAAACTGGCTTCCTGATGCCCAGGAGAATAAACTTAGGAGTGACTTGGACATCTCTTAAACCTTGCTGGAAGGGAATGGCTGCTCTCTGGGTTAAGGGTTGGACTCGATGGTCTTTTTCAACCTTAATGATTCTATTAATCTGCTTGCAGTGGACAAGAATGGGCTTTGCACTTCATTCTGAATTCTCCTTTGTGAACTTAGGTGGTTGGAGGAGATAAATGTGATCAATGTTTGTGCCCTCTCAAAATGCTGTAAGGGAAGAGCAGAAACCTGCTTGTGGATGTGCAGCTCCAGCCACTGCTCTTGGAATGCTGAATGTGTGTGAGAATAGGATGGAAAACCATTAGAAATTAGGCCCTACAGCGTTAAAAATGCAAGGCTGAGTAAAAGACCCCTTATCAGAACAGGGTTGTAGAGATGTGGGGATCAGCCTTGGCATGGGTGCTACAGGAGACGTGGAAATCGGGGCAGGAGAAGGGGACAAAGGGTTTTGGTGTTGCAGAATGAAAGCCAAGGTGAGAGGGAGTAGGAAGGTACCAGAAAAAAAGGGGGGGTGTGGACCTGCAGGTGGGGCTGAGAAGTTTGAACCTGAAGGATAATGCAGGAGAAGGTCAGTGGAGCAAGGAGCTCTGTGGCCAGGGCAGAGCATGGCATGAACAGGAACGTTGCCAGCTGCAGATAAGAGCAGAGCACGCCCCAGGTGAAGAGTTCTCAGCCCAGGGAAGTTATTAAGTGTCTGAATTCCTGGCCCCTGGCCTGGGGACATTGTTAAGAGAGGAATGAAGTCAAGCATGGACCCCCACTATGACTTGGCTGAATGATATTTAATATTTAAGCCTTTAAAAGTGGAGGGAACTGTGTGGGAGCTCCTCTTAAAGAGGAAGGAGTCCCTGGTGATGGGCTGTGTGCATTCTCCATGACTTCTGTTCAAAATGAGCTTGGTCTGAAAAGAAACTTTGGAGAACTGATGCTTTTCAGTTATTCCCAAATTCCTAATCACTCCTTCTCTCCCCTTTTGGCTTTGGTTTGGTTGCAGCCAAGGATGGCAGAGTTTGTGGCTCTGGGCTGATGCAGCATGGAGCTGATCAAAAGCAAAATAATACCTGGTTTGGCTTTTCCTGTAGCAGCTGTACTTTCCAGAGGACAAAACATTCTGTGCTGTCCCTGTTGGACCGAGGGGAGTGGAGGGTTGGGGGAAGGAAGTCACTCGGCCCCCAGCAAAATGATCGTGATGACAAAAATGAAACCCAAGGTCTCCTCTTGATGGGGAGAAATTGGTGAGACTGGAGCATTTTCTCCAGGGTACAGGATGGAAAATCTGGTTTAGAAACTGGCCATTTTGCAGATCAGGCCGTACCAGAAACTGAAGGTTATTTGGGAAGGCAACAAAGTGTTACCCCAAAGATGACTGAAGTCACTGAAATTCTTTCAATGGGAGCAAATCTTTGTGGAACAGGCAAGATAACACTCAACGAACTGTTTGCCAGCTCAGTCCTCAGGCTCTGCAATAAATAATAACAAATAAATACTGCCCTTCTTTCAGAACATGGTCACCTGTTGGGTTTCCAAATGGGAAATAGTCCATATTGGTGGTAAGGAAGGGTAAGACTCTGTGTCATGACTCTGTGATCCACATATACCCCTGAATTCTTTCCTAGGGTCTGTTGACTCCTGTTTGGAGCAGGAGGGAAGAGATAAAAAACGGAGGTGAGGGGGAATTGCAGCAACAAAACTGAAAGAGAGAGGAAGCAGAAGGTTTTTACTTCTCACCTGCTACAAATTACCCTTCAGCAGAAAGCAGGGAGGAGGAGGAGGAGGAGGAGGAGTGGTGGTGCTGGGAACAAAAGGCTTTTCTGAGATGCCATGCACCGAGGTGGAGCTCTCTGCTTCTCAGGAGTTTGGTTTCCCCAGACAGACACATCCTCTGGAAGGGCTGGGAAAGGGGCTCCTTCTCTCCCTAATGACACTCAGGCTTTGTCCTATGGCTGGTCAGCCTTTCGCTGGCAGGGTAATGTTACAGTTGTCCCAGAACTCGTTCCATATTGCCTTTTGATCCTGGGAGAGGGGGGAAAAGCTGGTCAATGCGGTTCTCATTAGCCAAAAGAGCTGGGACATGCTGGAGTCATTAGTAGTTTGTTGATTGAGTTAACCGTGCAAGGAGGGCTGCGATTGATCATCTGCATTCTCATTAAACACGCCTCAGTCCAGGGGAGTTTGTTAGGGAGCTGCTTGGAAGACACCAGGAATCTTGGTTTCAGCCAAGAGCACCAGTTTTAAAACATCTCTGGGCTGAAGAGCTCCGAGTGTATAATTGATATCAGAGATGGGACATGAAAATAATCTTTCACTGAAGTGTTGCTGCTCAGGGTCGTGTTTTGGCTCGACACAGGGGCTGAAACTTGAATCCAAATCCAAACTTGGTTAGTGCTGCAGCAGGGAAGTGGTGAGGGCCTGTGGCTGGAGGATTTCCACTTGGAACTGTCTAATAGGTACTGGAAGGAAGGAAGCATTGCTGTGCTTCATTTAAAGATAATGAGCTAGAGCAAACCCCAACCAAAAGTCAAATTCACTTCATCTTTGCCTTGCTCGCGAGCGAGTCAATAAGTTAAAAAGATCTATATGGAGAGAGGTGATATAATTTCACTTTCAAGAAATGGGTGAACGGGAGTTGCTGAGGAGCGTTACCTTGAAAATATATCATGATCACTTTAAACCTTGTCTATGTCTCTCAGCTTTTGAAATGCTGAAGATCACATCTTGAGGGAATTTGTTAGAGCCTTTGAAGTATTTTTATGTTAGGCCCCTATGGCAGAAGATTGTACAGATCAAGAAAGTACGGGGTAGATTTATTCACAGAAAATGCATTTAAATTACCCAGCTATACGGGCTCACATTCTTCATTTATAGCCTGGTGTCTGGTCTCTGAAATCCTCCCAAGAATTGAGGTCATAGGATTTGAAAATGAGATTCTGTACACCATACTTCTGGCCTTTGGGATGTAATGGAGTCTGCACTGTGTGGCAAATTGGACGGAATTCAGAGAAGAGCAACAAAAACAATTAAGGGAGGAGAGGAACTGACTTACATGGAAAGATTAAAGCGTTACAAATTTGTGGCTTGGTGGAGCAGAGGCTACTACAAGTCATTGGAAGGTTCTGGAGGCAGGAATGCAGCTTCAAAATCCCTGCTCTTGTCTAAACCTGTTTTTGTTTGTGTGTTTGTTTTAAAGCAAAACCTTTTCAGAGCAATATCCTCATCTGGTGTAACTTAGAGCAGTCCCAGTGAAAACAATGGAGAAAAAGGATCTGTGCCAAATTACACTGTCTAAAAATGCGGCCCCAGAGCTCCTTTAAAACTGGCACAGCAGGAGTGGAAGTGGTAGTTTAGGGAGGCAACTGGTGTTTTAACTCCTGCAAGGTAATTCCTGATCTGTTTGGGATAGAAAGAGGTTGAATGCAGATAATATCTGGACATCTTCCTTCTGTAGCACCTCTGCCTCGGTGAGGTCTGTTCTGGGGCAAACTGCTGGCAAAGAAGAGTTGGCAAAGCTTAATTTTCTTTTAAGACTTCAGCTGAATATTTGGAAAAGAATGGACTGAAAGGCCACTTCTTTTACCTTGTTCTCCGTGTGCTGTTGCAGAAATGCAGGCAGCTTTTAAGCCAGTAGGGAAAAGTGCAATATAGTCCCAGAAAATGTGGGATGTTGCCATGAGAAGCACTGAGGAGCTGCAGGTGTAACCCACTCCTGGGTGTATATATACATACATATGTGCAGAGGAGCAGTCTATAAATACCCCAACTACTCCGTGTAGCTGCTCGGAGTAGGTGTAGCAGCTCATGTTTTCAGCCTCCCAAACCCTGAGTTCTGTGCTTGCTGAGTTGATCAGGGTGGTGGCAGCTCTGCAGACACAAGGAAGGAATTGTTCCCAGTGGTCCACGGGGATTGAATTACAGTGAGGCTGAGCAATTAAACACGTGGGCTGACTCGGAGGGAAATTAAGTGTGAAGCCCATTGTACTGAGAAACAGTCTCAGAAGGGAAGTGATGGAGGCCCTGTTGCTTTGGATGTGGTACTTTTCCTAAGGATGGGGTGTTAATTGAAGCATCATGGCCAAATTGTAACCGGGAAGTTAATTTCTGGCTCCCTTGCCTGCTCCTTGTTCCAGCTGGGGAGGGAGTGATTCCATCCTGGGGCTGAAGTCTGGCGTGTCCTGGCTGCACTTGGAGAGAAGCTGCCACCTTTCACAGAAGGCATTGCTTTCATGGGGTGGGTGAAGCTGCCAGGGAGCAGAGGAAGGAGGTGGGAAGGTGGCAGCTCCTGCATGGAAGTTACTACAGATCCCAGTTTCCTTTGGAATTCATGTGTGACCTTCACTGAGGGATGAAAGTGGCCAAACTTCTCAAACATCATTAGGACTAATTTTCAGTCTTGCCAGTGGTACCAAAAAGACAGAAGCTCTGTGGAGACTGTGCTACCTGTCCTGATTCCTCTGGGTCAGGAGTGGGGCACAGTGACCATCCCAGTGACATCCAGCTCAATGGATGAAGAGAAACGAGAAGAAAACCCCACCCTCCCGAAACGAGGGCCTGGAAAACAGGGATTTTTTGAGTGTGCGAACGAGACAGTCACAGGAATACGGAATGTGGACCGAGGATGCCGGGGGAATTGTTTCCATGGAAACCCAACCATGGAGGCTGGCATGGCTCCCCCCCCCCATCTCAGACTTACAAATTCATGTGATTGCCTTAATGGTCAACATAATGGATTGAAGAGAGGCGGGTGATGAGTAAAATTTGACGTGAGTTCAAGTTTTGCAGATGTGGGGAGCCTTGTGCTGGAGTCCTGGGTGAGGGCAGCTCAGAACAGCCCCTGTGCTGGGCAGGGGTGACTCTGAGGTGCTGCAGTAAATCAGGACCAGCTCCTGAGCACTCAGTGGCGTCCTACTGGTGTCAAACAGAGGGAATCAGGCCTGGTTTCTTTTAATTAATTTGAGGAGGGGTGGAAAAAAAGGGGTCTGTGTTTGTTTCTTGGTGCATTGTTCTTCCAGCTTTGTTGCCTGGTCCTTTCGAAGGGCTGAAAGCAAAATGCTTTGCACGTAAATCACCAGCGTTCAGAAATGCCCCAGGAAACGCTGTTCTCAAATGTTCTCAGTGGAAGCACATGCCAGATTTTACGAGGGGCCCTGGGAGCCTGTTTTCTTCATTTGCTCATGGAAACATCTCTTCTTGGAAAATCCAAGGTGTTTAGGGCTAATTTATGTTCCTCCAGCCCCTTTCAAAGAAACCCACACCTAAAAGTGGTGTGGTTTTTGTTGTGTTGGTTGGCTCCTGAGGTGATGTGGATGATGGGCTCAAATGGCTGAGCTTTAACACTGACAAAGGGCACTTAACTTTTGCTTTTAGGAAATGAGGGTGTTCTGGGCTTTTATGGGTGGCATTTCTAGGGTCTGGGTGTGCTCCCAGTGATCCCAGCTGAGGTTTTTGTGGAATATGCTTGGCCAGTCCTGCACAGGCACAAGCAGAACAGGTTGCTGTGAAACCTCAGCAGCAGCTGGTGAGATGGGACTTGTGATCCCCTGGGAATCAGGAAGGATGAGACACATCCAGTGGGAACACTAATTATCAGGGATATGCATCCCAATAGCTCCCATAAACCCCCAAATGCAACACTCATATAGGAGACAAATTTTGCAGAGGAGATTTTGGAAAAGAGGCTAAACCAGGTCAGAACAACCCCAAAAGAAACACGGAGTTCCAAGTCCAAGCAGATGTGTGGCTTGGGCTGTTCTGAGCATCTCCTGCCATCCTCTGGTTTGATTTGGGCTGAGCTGGCTTGGTCTGTCTGATTCTTTTCTTTCCTTTTTTTTTTTTTTAAAGCATCCAAAGCTTCACAACCCACAAACTTCATCTTTAATGATAGTCATTTGTGCTCTATTTAGAAGACACTCTGTGTGGAGGGGGAGAGAAGGGCTGGAAATGGAGACAGGACAATTTTCTCCTGTTTGTGAGCAACTGTCCTGTTATCCCAGTAATGGCTTCACAGCCAGAAGTTTATGTGATGTTATTTTTCTGGGTGCATCAGGGTGAGGGGGAAAGGAAAATAAAGGCTAAAATGATGGAGGAAATGGCCCCCATCTCTCCTCCTGGTTTCCCCAACCTCTCAGAGCGGTCAAAAAGTTGCTGAGGGCCCTGAAAGGCTTAAGAGTAACCCAGGTCTGGTTAACTGGTTTTTTGGCAAGCTCCTGCAGCTCTGAAAGAAAAACATCTGGGCTCTGGGAAGGTCAGCCAGGAATGACATAGCTGCAGATATGCAAGGGAAGCAAAGAGCTGCAGGGTCCCACCCAGGAGAGAGGAGAACCCCAGAGGCAGCTGGGCCAGAACTGAAACAGGATTAACAGGGAGAAGCATTTCCCCCCCTGAGCAGCCACTCCTGACTTCCCAAAACAAGGAGAGAGAAAAGGTGCAGCCTGTCCCCAAACCCTCTCTCTTCCCTAAACTTCCCCTCTGCCCTGCACACTGTTGGAAGTAGCAGGTTGTTGGTTCACTGATGGTTTCCCCCCATCAATTAGTGAGAAGTGTAGCTTGAACCAACTTTGTCAAGGTTTTTAATCTTGGGGAGACTTTTTGCTGAACTGCCTCTGCATAGGAAATGTAATTGGTTGCCAGCTCACACTTCCCTGACCCATTCCCAAGGCTATTTTATTTGATTGTGTTGGGTGATCTTCCTGAAATTATTTCTTGACTTTTATCTGAAATCCATTGATAATGGTTATTTAAGCTCTTTCTGTGCTAGCTGGTTGTTTTAATTTCAGGCAGTACATCGAGGAGTTTAAGCGTGTATTAGTTATCATATTGATGGATCAGCCAAGCAAGGAACATTTGGAAATTCACATATTCCTTTTCACTGACCTGTGATAGTTGAAAGATAAGCCTCTTGCATGCCATTAGCAGTTGGAACATCCATAAACATTTCTTGGTGTGTTTTGACGTTGTTTTGGAATAGTTGGAGTATTTACATGTAGATTTTTTTCTTGAATCCATCCTAAAATGCTAATGGCCTGTTTGCTTTGCTGTTTGCCATTTATTTAATACTTTTCCATTAAAATAGTAATGATTTAGTTTGGGCTCAGCAGACTTAGCGCTCGAGTTCTGCAAAAGCAACCCCACTGGTGTTCTCTCGGTGTGAAATGACACCCAGTGGAAGCACAAACAGCATCAATCCTCTGCTTGGGGTGGATGGAAGGAGAGGAGGAAAAGGAAGAAGTAAGAGATTGGAGTCACCAGAGCTAGAGGTGCAAAAACTCCAGTGTTTTGTGTTACTCTGTTCTCCACAGGGAACCAAGACAGTGTTGGATTCTCCAGCAAAGGTGATACAAAATTTCTGGAGCCTCTGACACGTCTGAAAATGGAATGAGTTTGGATAAAGCTTTGAAAATGATTGGTAGAAAGGATCTGGCCCCTGGAATGATCTGTAGGTGTTCTGTGGTGTGGCATTTGTTGCTTGAGGACGAATGAATCTGTGTGTCTGTGGGTTTTCCACAGGAACACCCTCAGGAAACAGGGTGGGTCAGCTCCTGCTTGGCTTCTGTGCTCAACTGCTGCCAAAATTGGGTTCCTGTGGTCAGGGGTACTCTGAGTTTAGTGTCTGATGATCCTTTGACTTTGCTTTTTCAGTATGTGTGATTTCCCTGCTGCTTCACCTCAGCTTCTTTCAGATGTAACTCTGTTAAAATCACTTGAAACTGGTTAAAACTTGCTACCTTGAGGACACAGGATTGAAGGAGATCCCTTCAATCTTTAATTCAGCTGACCCAGATGTGGAATCAACAGAATTATGTTTACACCCTCTCCAGTAGTGTTGTCACGCTTAATTCACTCAAGTGTGCAAATCCCTTCTTGATTCTTGGGTAAAAAGTATAAAGTGAAGAGCACAGGCTGCAGGAATGGTAAAGAATATTCTCTTAAAAAAATTCACAAGTATCTGAGGTCTGTCCCACACTACCCCTCTGGATTCCCAGTAACTGCACCAGGAGTTAGATCTGGTCCTTAGGCAGGGAATTAATCTGGATTATTCTTACAAAATGCATCTCAAGTGAAACTTTTGCCTATATTTTTCCCAGAAGATTCTTCTCTTTCAGTCCAGAATTTTATCAGCAATTCTTATGCTAACAGGGGTCAGGAGATGAGATGTTTCTCACGTTACACTTGAAGCTTCTCATGAATAATGGCCTGTATCACCTCTATTGTCTGTCCAAAACATAAGCAACCAGACATAAGGCCAGAGGAGAAATTTAAAGAGTGCTGAATAAGCCAGCAGGACAGACCAAGAACTAAGATAGTCACAGAGTGAAACAAATACAAGGTGGAGCAGATGGTTATTTGGGGAAATATCCAAGCAGATTAACTACTAGGCAGCTAGAGAATGAGTCAGTCTCTGCTTAAAAACTACCCTGAAATCTTCAGAGCAAGATGAACAGAAGCACAGATGACCATCACTGTAGCCAAAATAAATTAGAGGTCATTATTCCCTGATGAATTTTCTTAAGTGTTAAGTAGAGCACATCAGGCTTTTCACAGGAATCTGAGGGGGGTTGCCACATTTAAGACCATCACTTGCTCCTCTGCAAGGGCAATCTGTCCATTTGGAAGCATTTTTCCCCCCATTAGTATTGTCCTTTTCTCCTTCCCCTAATGAATTTCTTTGCCTTTTTTGTTCTCATATGTATCTATGTGTGTATTGTGTATGGGGGGGAAAAAAAAATAGCTGCAGTTTGGGCAGGATGAGAATCCCAAAATACGTGGGGCTGGAAATTGCCATCGCGGAAATTTTAGTTCCCCCCTCCTCCCTTTCCTCCAAGCCCTTCAATCTTTTCCTTCACTGAGACTGCAGCTGCCATCTGATTTGTATTTATATATGCTCTTTATAGATATTAATGCAATAACAGATTAAACCTAAAGTAACTGTTACTACACAGAGACATCTCAGGGGGCTGATCTTGCAAACACTAATGCCTCTGAATAACTTTAATCTTGTGCATTGTATATTTGAATTTAATGGGGACTCTTGCATGCCAAAGTTTCTCACATTTGTGAATGTTTGCTGCAACTTCAGACTTTCCCCATATGTTGATGTCAATTTGTTTTTGCAACCTCAATACGGTTTAGAAACCTAAGGCTCTGATCACGGTTTGTATGTGGGTTTTTTCCCCAGTTCTTCAGGCTTCTTTGGGCCGGATTTTCAGCTGGAAAAACGGGCTAAAACCTCACTGCTGAACCCACTTATTTACACCAGGCTAAACTTGCCTTACAAAGGGTGGGTTTTTTTGGGGTCTGATCAAGCTCATAGGTAATATGAGTTATGGGGTGGTAACACTGTTTTTACAGCATCAGCTTCTCAAAACACTTCCTGAAGGTGAATTCCTAAAAGAAACTGGATTCAAAAAACTTGGGAAATGGTCTGATAACCCAGCAGTGTTTGTATAAACAACTGAAAGTGTCCAGGACACAGACAGGGCAGGTGTATCAAACTTGTCTGGTGCAGTTGGTCTCTGATCTCCCTGTAAGGTAAACTCAGAGTCCAGACTCGCTCTTTTTGTTCTGCGGGATCATCCACTCTGTGCTTTTCAGGTGCCAAAAGCTGCTTGGAGGATATTAATTTTAGCAGATCTCTACAAAATGCAAAGCTTTGGTAAAACCACTTCAGAGCCAACAAGGTTGGTCTCGGAATTCTTTGAGGGGGAACCAAAAATCTGTTCCTCTTGGACTCTCATACACCGGTGTTTAAACTCTTGTGCATCCTCCAGTGAGCCAAAGCAGGGTGTAATCCTGATATTCTGCCTTTAAATCACACTCCCAGGGCACACTCAGCCTGTTGTATTCCCCTGCAGAAAGCTGAGTCCAAAATTAAGCTGGTTTTCATAGAAGTTATCTCTGTATCTGTCAAAACTAAATATATGTGTGTGTATACAAGTGTAGAAGAGGTAGGAGAACAATAACAAGCTGAGAACCAAGGTAACAAACACAAGAAAATCAGGTACTTGAATTAATAAGATGTTTGCTTAAGTAGCACAAATAACATTGTCCATAACCTTTTGGTCACAAGTTCCAACTGCTGAGGTATTAAAGGAATGCACAAGGCTTATCAGTCTGAACATCAGAAAGTCATGTGGGACAGTTAAAATACTGGCTGGGGCTTTTCAAACGTGATGTTTTTCATATTTCATAGGATATTCAAGAGTTTTATCAGTTTTAGGCTGCTACACCCATGTAGGAAATCCCAGTCTTGGTCATCCAAGGACTTGGACACTTTGGAGAGGTCTAGTTTTAAATATCTAAAAATTAGGAATTTGGGGTTGTGCTGGTCAGTCAGGATCTCTTTGCAACCAGTGGACAGAAGGGGGGCATGTCCATAGAGTGAATGATTTTAACTATTTTAGATCCTGTGGTAGGAAGAGGTGAGTTGTCTGCTGGAATTGTTGCTCTTTCAGTTCATCGTGGAGGGAGACCATGACTAGTGGTGAAAACTGATTTTTTTACATCAAAAGTTATGAGCATAATGTCAGCCCTAAACATGTAATGCCTGTATTTTAAAGTTTAGTCGTTGGGAAATGCAGATAAAAGCCCTGTGAGGGTCTGTTGTTGGTTGGTTTTAAGTAGAGTCCCCACCCATGGACTGTTCCTGAAAATCTTTGCGGCATCTGTAGGCACTTACTCAACTCTTGAAGGAAAAACCAAGGAAACAACTTGGCACTACTAAATTAATTTTGTTAATTTAATGACCAAGGAAAACCAGCCCTGGTGAGGGACCAGGAGCTGATTGCTGCTGTCTGGGTGACAATGGCTCTGGGTGGCACAGATGGGTGCACACGGTGGAGAGACCTCCAGATTTCGCTGCCTGGTGGAGCTGGGAGTCCTGCTGGGGTTTAGTCTTCCAAGGTTATGCCTCCAGGAGGTGCAGTGAAGAAATAAATCCACTGCAGAGCTGTTCCTACCAAGCCCCCGTGGCTTTGAGACGAAGAGAGGCCAATTAATAAACTCCTTTCTGTGCCTCCTCCCTCCGTGTGTGTCCTTATCCCATTTCAGATGGGCCTGAGGATTGGAGCTTGTCCTCAGAACACCACATGTACTGGAAGCTGCATTTCTGTATAAATTGGGAGCAGAACTGGCCACCAGAGATCAAAAATCTGGCAGGCAGAGCTGATTAGACATGCTCAGAAGAGCCTGCAGTTTCACTGCCGTGCACCCCTCGGGCTTGCAGGGAAAAACAAAGCTGAGGGCTGCCAATATTTGTATATGTGAGTCTATTGTTTTATCAGGGGCTGAGATCAGCCAGTGGAGAGAGCCCAGAACAGGACTGAAGTGCTCTTTTTAATTCTGGGGCATCATGAGGAAGGGGAAACTGGGATCAATCCCCACCCTGGGCTTTGAATCCTAAACCAGTGCTCCTCAACCCTGTGCCATTCCTTTCTACAGGACCCTGGGGACCCTCTCTCTCATTTGGGTGCCCAGGAAATATAAAATTGTCCAAATTCTCCCTGCCTCTTGTGGAAATCCCTCCCCTTTCTTCAGATCTTACACCATATTCAACCTCTTCCAGACTTTTAATCCCAGAATACTTTAGTACCTTGATGCCATTGATGGTCCCTTCCAACCCATCCCATCCCATGATCTCACCTTCAGGTTTTCCTCTAATTTTCTTCCCTACCTTTCAATAACATTGTGCTGTCAGGAAATGATTTGTGAAAGGCAGGTACTTAAATACTGAAATACCTGCTCTTATTTTGATGGGAAGGAGGTGATTGCAGCACTCTGGATTTGGAGGAAGCTGAGGTAGGATTCCCAGATAAGGAAGCAACATGGGAGATTTTATAGGTGGTGGCTGGGTAGCAGCATCCTTGTTGAATTGATTGTTTTAATGCTGGGCTGTAATTGTGGTATTAATCATGTGCTAGAGCACCAGGAGCATTGGGAAGGTGTCTTTTTAGTTACAGTAAAATGCAGGGAAATGAATAATGGCTGTTTAAAACGTTGGGATTGAACCCAGGACGTTGGTCGCTGAATTCCCAGAAAAGTGGGACTCCCAAAGCTTAGCTTTGGGCCATGACTTTGAGCAGCCCAGGTGGTTATTTTTTGTGTCCTGTCTGCTGGCAGGGGCTGAGTGAGGCCCCGCAGCGTTTGCAGGCAGATGCATTTCCACAAGCCCAGATGCTGCCGTTGCCCGGCCACCAGACAAGGCAGACGATGAGAGAAGCCTCCTCTCCACCACATCCACCCGCAGTGGTCGCTCCCAAAGCTCCTCTGGGGGAGATGAGGAGAAGGAGCCTGAGAATCCCTGCTGAAAGCCTGTCCAGACCCATTTTAAATGTGAAAAAAAGAAGAAAATAGCCGTGTGTGAGTCTGTCTGCAGCCACAGCGGAGGGGAGCAGATGTAAGCGAGCCTGCCCGTGCCTTCTGAAGCTCTGTGAGCTCCTGGAAGGCAGCCAGTGCTGAAATAATGGCTGGAGGCAGCACCCCTTTCTCCCCTCTGCCTGACCTGCTCCCAGACAAGGCATTTGTAGGTTGTTAAGCCGTGGAGCACACACTGTGCCTCACAGCCGGACAGAGCAGGGCACTGAGCAGGGCTGCAAAGCCCCAGTCTCGCTGGGGGAACCTCGTGTTGTGTCGGCAATGCCACCTGCCCCAGCTCCTGGGCTCAGGGAGCTGCAGGGAGCTGCTGAATCTCAGTCATTAAAGGCACAAAGCTGGGCTTGCTGGGGCTGTAAGTCCAGAGAGGGCTGGCTGGGCCTTGGAGGTCACTGAGCTGTGTGTTCGTGCTGCCCCCGTGCTCCAAACCTGCTCTCCCTGCCGCACCTACAGTGGTGTGTGTTCGTGTCCCCTGCACAGACAGGACAGGAGGCAGTGCTGTGCAGTGTGAATATTTTGCATTCAGCTGCCTATTCAAAGTCCCTTTTTCAGTCTTACCACTTCTCCTCCTGGATTCCTCTTCTCCTGTTCCTTTAGTTCAATTCCCGTGCTTTGTTGTAGATGAATTGTCTTCACTTGGCCCTGATTTATTTATTTATTGTCCTTTATCTGGGCGTCTCTCACTGTGCTTCAGTTGCAGTTATTTTGCAAGTCAGCTCGTGGGCATTGTCCCATTTCCCTGTTGCCCTGGTGTTTTCAGTTCCCATCCTGGGTGCTGGAGCTTGCAGCCTGTGTCTGGCTCCACATGTGGCCTGGATGGGCACATTCAGCTGCAGCAATAACAAGGCTGGGTTGGTGGTTTTTTAAAATTTATTTAAGGGTGCTGCTGAAATTTGAAATTGCTGAAATCTGAGCTTAAAAGATATTAAGAAGCGAAGCCAGAAATGATCCTTTAAGAGCACTCCTTGATATTTGGTGAAGTGAACCTTAAAGAACCTCCCTTGTTTCCTGTTGTTCCATTCCTTGTTTTCTCTCATAAAGGCTTTTTTTCCCCTTTCCAAAATACACAACCTCCCTGGAAGTCTATTGCTCCCAAAAGAAGGTCTTCTTGTAGGTTTTGACCCAGGTCCATCTCCTATCACAGCTGCAGCTCCTTCCCTTTGAGGTAGAGCCAAAGCTGCTGAAATAATGTCAGTGCTGGAGATCGGGGCCTTCATCTGCCCCAGAGGAAGGGTTAATGCTGGTGGGAGAACTTCTCCTCCAGTTTCCTGTCCCAGGCAACACAAGGGGACCTTTCAGGAGGCAAAATTTGACCCTCATCACTGCTGAGCCACTCTTGTCTCCTGCAAGGTCCTCCAGACCACTCCTTCCTCCTAAGCTGCTTGTCAGGTGGCAAAGCCTGTCGGTTTGAGCTCTTCACTCAAAGAGAAGGTTTGGGTTGGTTTTTTTTTTTAAGGCACAAAATCTGCTTTTTAAGAGAAAGGCAGTTCCAACTGAAGTCCTTTTAGCAGTGGCCATGTTCTGGTTAGCTGCAGTTTCCCCTTCAGCTTCTCCAAACAATCCCCCCCACACCCGCAGTGAGGGAATTGAAATGTGCTTGGCAGCTCCGTCCTGCAAAGCCTCGATAATTTTTTGTCATCGATCCAAAAATCTTATGCCAGCTCGCTGACGTGAGGTCACTCTAATTTCATCCCAGGGCTGCTGGTAGAGGGTGTTTCTGTGTGTGTGTGTTTGTCCCGACTGCCCTCACCCCCTGCCCAGCTCTCTGCCCCCACCTCGTTTTGTTAATCACTGCGTGAGGTAACTCCATCCTTGGCATGTGTTGTGAGCTGGAAATCTGGTGGCTAATTACTGCCTTCAGACCAGAGGAGGAGGCTGCAGAGTCCTGCCCTGGGAGGGACCGTGCTCACATCGCAGAGGGGACATCCCTGGCTCACACTAGGCTGAGCCTGGAAGAAAAACAGGCTCCTCTTTATAATCTGGAGTGTCTACTCGGTGCTTAACAGCAGAAAATACCTGTGTGGAAGGGAGACTGTCCTGCTTTTAAACAAAAAAACCCACCCCTATGTGATTTCTGCTTTGAGCATTCAGGGCTTGGGGTGACACCGAGGCTTAAACGTCCCCCAAAAATCTCGCTGGGAGGATGAAATTGTCTTTTCTTTTCCCTTTCTGGTCACGTTTTACCACTGGAGTTACTCAGCGAATTAATAGGTATAGAAATGCAAAGCTCTTTTCTTATTACACGCCATCGATCTGATTGCAGTGTCATTAATTGAAAGACTCGGGAAATGTGATGGATGGTTCAGTTCAGGATTCCACATTCGTTTTGGCATAGCCCTGCAGGAGAAAAGCTGCATGAAGCTGATTGAAGGGCTCTTTTTGTCTGACATGAATTATTCTTTCATTGTCAAACCTTGTAACAGCATTCAGACACAGGGAGATTTACAATGTGAAATCCTAAATGGGGTCTATTCTTAAAATAAAATTAGAAAAAAAAAGAGAGAGAGAGAGAGAGAGCTTTATCTTGCAACGTTGAAAATAGCTACGTTAAAAAAAAAAAATAAACCAACCCACAACTATTCCTACAAATTAAATATCTTCTGCAAAACCCAAGGGGCTGATGTTTCCCACTTAATTTTAAATTATTCCAATGGTAGGGCCTTAAATGAATAAAACAATTGCTTTAATCACATAACGGTTGTCAACATTTTTATTACGCTCAAATATATTTGTTTGTCTGAGAGGGTTTGTTTGTTCTCCCCACTGCTGTCATTTACCTAACAGAACCACTAGCTGGGAATCCTGCTTGTCCTGCAAAATTAGACCAGGTTGGCTATTTCTTTTGGGAGGAAAACCTGGCTGGACGTTGCCAAAATGCTTATTTAAGGAAATCATTGTGCATTTTAGGAAACATTACAAAAAAAACCCCAACCAACAAACCCCTCTCAGTGTTGTGTTCAGGGGATTCAGCCTTTCCCAGCTGCTGTCTGCAGGCACATCTTGTCATATGCCTTTGTAGGGTTTATTTCTCGCTGTTGATCCTGGGCAGTCCTGTGGCTAAATTCTTATTCTTTTGTGCATTTTAACATTTTTTAAAACCCCCTGAGAATTGCCTGCAGTGGTGGGAGATGCAACTATTAAAGAGCAGCAGAGGGGCGCAGCCTCGCTTGGCTTTTCCAACGCCGTGGCGTTTGCGAAGTTGATGAAGAGTTTTGAATGCCAAGTAGCCACCCAACTCGTAGCCTCATTTAAGAATAAAATACTGAAATAACATTATACGAGATGGGAATCAATGTCATGCCTATTACAAATGCTGGAGCTGGGAGAATAGCTAGATTACACAGAGCAGGCAGATTAGATGAAGAAGAGTATTCGATTACATTACATCTGATTAGTGGTGTCTATTCATCTGTGTGGGGCTTTTTTTTTTTAAAGGAAGCTGACATTTTATCTGAACTGGGTGCATTTGAAGGAGTGATGGTGCAGACTAAGAGTGAGAAGAACATGGCATTAAACAGGAGTAAAAATATGCAGCTCTTTGCTTTAACCACCTTCCTCCCTCAGCCACCACGGCTCTGGGCGCCCAAGTGCGTTCTAGCAGGCAGATAACCATGGGAATGAGCACTTTTAATATTATTTAACTACTTTTCAACCCCAGATAAGCGTGGAGCGATTACTCTCTGCTTGAACCCCTCAACAAATGCCCCTCTTTCCACCTGAGCTGCACATTTTGCAGGCGACGACACCGGCCCGATAAACGAGATGAGTAATTCCCACTAAAACGGGGTGTGTGTGTTGGGGGGGGGAACCAGCCTTTCCAGAGCCTAAGAAATAAACGGCACTGATGGGAAATGTTGTTCTCATCACCCCTCCCCCCTCTCCCTGCCTATCTGCATGTAATACCCTCCCGAACGTGGTGGGGTTTTTTTTAAGGTCTTATTGTTCGGCGAAGGGCGAGATTATTTTGGAGTTTTCACGAGGGCTTCTTTTTTTTGGCTGCCCTGGCGCTGGTGCCACCGCTCTCTGCTGCTCCTCGCCCTGGAAATCTCCTTGTGCCTGCAATTCCCAGCAGCTAAGTTTGGAAATGAAACCAACTCTCCCCCCCTCCACCACCCCTACCCCTTTGGAGCCCGTTCTTTGCTTTATTTTTGGCTGCACACCCAGCTCTGGGACGCTCACGCTCAGGGCTTCTCGGGGTGAAACTACAGCTTTCCTCTAACCTTCCAGCCACTAGACTGGTCCTAAAAAGGTGAGGGAGCTGGGGAGGGGTTTCTTTAAGGAGGTATTAGTTATATTTTATATTTATTTATTAATTGTTTTTTTTTCCTCCTTCACGCTGTCTAAAGCCTAAATAAACCCGACAAGTTCCTCCGAGCCCCAAAATCAGGAGGAATATTTTTTTCCTTTGGTGTCACTAATTAGCCTCCCACGGAAGCTGATATAAGTAGAAAGGGAGCTAACGAGAGGGCTGTGCAGCCTTGCAGGACTCTGAGCATATTGCACATGAGGCAACCAGAAAAAAAAAAAAAAGAAAAGAAAAAAGAGAAAAGAAAAAAAAAAAAAGCTTCATCTCAGCCACAAACTCCTGATTTTCGGAGTTCCCCGCACTTGGAAGCGCGAGGTGTATAATTTCTGCAAATTAAATTAGAGTTCGGAGCCGTGGTCGCTCTGATCAGATCTGTGTAAATAACGTTGTCCACAGCCTGTGTTGTCACCTCTGAAATGCTCTCTGGATATCTCAGCCTTTTCTTGTGCTGGAGTCAGGGTGGTGCTGGATTTCGGAGCCTTTTCCATTTTATTAGTTTTGATTTTGTTCAGGGCTGCTTTCTTTTTTTTTTTAATTTATTTTATTTTTATTTTTTAGCCCATTTTGACTCTAACAGTTTTTAAAGGTGAGGCTCATTTTTGTGAGGTTAAGAAGAAGGAGAGAGTCAAAGGTACCGTATCTTTCTTCTTAATTGTTTGCCTTAAGTCTAAAACATCTGAAAACCACCCTTAAAACGGTCTTAGAAGTAACAGTTGCTTAATTAATAAAAATAGTAACAGATTTAGCTTACCCTCTTTATGGAATTAACTTCAGGAAATTAGGCATCCACTCTGTCTCCTCTGGAATAATCAGCTTCTTATCTAATATATATGAAACGACCAAATACATCTTACATCATTTGCATCTTTAACTCAGGAACAATCGCTCAAAAAAAATGGAAGCAACTGCTACAAGATCAGAGAACCTTTTCGTTTTAAAGCCTTTAAGCCACCCTTTCTTTCCCTCTAGTTTGGCTTAATTTCCTTTTATTGTGTCGTTGGGATGAGAATATACAATGCCATGGCTAATTGTGTTACTCTTCACGTTAATAACCTGCAACTTTACATCACAACGAGCAAGAAGCATGGAAAAGGCAGAAAGAGATGCAATTATTTGGTGCTGGCTAAGTTACTGTACGTGACCCAGGTGCTGGAGTACTATTTGCATGTGTTTCTCACCTTTGTTCACCCAGACACATGGGGATCTCAAGCTATTGCTGACTAATTGATAGTTGTAGTAACTGCTATAGGCTCCTTAGATTAGAAATGCATGCAGACGTGTGTCTTGATTCAAACATTAAGGAAACACACACACTCTCACTTACTTACATGGGCAGAAAGTCTTCATACTATTAGAGGTGTGTGATGGAGATAGCAGGACATAAAACAGAAGAGAGAGAGACACAGAGGGAGAGAGAGAGACAGAGACAGAGAGATGGCATGCAGCATATATACCCCTACAAATAGTTCTAAAATGCGTTTGCAAATGCAGAAGTCTTCAGAACCATCCAACAGTTCAGCACACCCTTTTTATCTCTTCTCTGCGGGACGTCTCCATCCAGATTACTCGAAAAAAAGCGGAAAAGGTGAGAGCTCTGCCATCTTAGCTCTGAATTCATCTGTTTTCCTTTTTTTTTTTTTTTTTTTTTTTTTTTTTAATATATCCCCCCCCTCTCCCTTGTATTCCTCATGCCATTGTCCATTCTTATGATGGCAGCCGCCCTTGCTCTTGAATGCAAGTGTCACAGCGGGAGCAAAAAGGGTTCAGGGCTGCATTGTCAAAGCCATGGTTGCCTATTGTTTCTTAGCCTTTCACTGCTCTGCTTTTCCGAGCCTCTTTCCCTATCAGTGGCCCCTGTCAAGGGGAGGAGTAGGGAGAAAATTGCAAGAGTTAGTCGTCCTTTTTATTGCACACTGTTATGATAAACAGCCCAGCAATACATCCCACAAAATTAGGAATTATAACGGCGGGACTGGGGAGGGGGGGGAGAAAAAAAAATTCTTTGTAAGGTTTTTTTTTTAGGTTTTTTTTTTTTTGCGTTTGTCGCTGCCCTCATGTGCCAAAAGCTTGGTTTTTCTTAGGAAAGACTTTTGTATTGGTGTTTTGCCCAGCAAAAAATAGAGGCAGCTGCAAAGTGAACAGTGAGCTATTTAGCCACAAGGTAAAAATTTCCTGTTGCTATTTGGATACTGATGCTTTTCAATTTTAAGGGTGTGTGTGGGGGGGGAGGAAGCATGACTGAAAGCATTTCTCTAGCTGTCCATTCATCCATCCATCCATCCATTCATCTGTATTTTATGTTTGAAAGCGATTGCAAATGATTTTTTTTTAAAAAAAGAAAAAAAGGCCAGAGGAGGCTGTTTTGCGAGTTGGTTTTGTTTGAAAAATATCTCAGTGCAGGACGAGGTTTGTGTTTCAGGTGCTTGAATCTTGTGCTGGGAAAGGAAGGGGGAATGACTGTCCTGCTCGTGCCAGAACGTGCTGGTTTTGTCAGGTCATCTAAAAGTAAAATCTTGTCACAATTTCTTCCTTTCATGGGGAGGGAGGGGGGGTGTGAGGAAATAATATAGACAGGACTTTAAGTGACATTTAAGCGTGTGGTTGATTGTCTCGTGTGCACCAGGCCAGCTCTTCCCATGTTCCAAACTTCAGGGAGGTTACAAAGTCGTGGCCTCAAAAGTTTTTTTTTTGTTTGTTTTGTTTTACTGGGTTCGATATTAAATTGTGTAGGGAATAAAATGATTTCTGAAATATGGCTTCCAAGGAGAGTGCAAACATATTTACGTATTCAAGTTGGAAATACTCCACTAATTTCACTTCCAGTATTTTTTTATTAGTATTATTATTATTTTGGCCTTAAGAAAAATCTAACAAAGTGAAAGGGAAGCAAATGCAATTTGGTTTATGCTTTTAACTGTTTCTGTAAATAGGAGCATCTTTTCAACCCTTAAATTTATGCTTTCTGTCCTCAGTGTACAGTATATTTAGCAGTTAGGGGGTTTATTTTTTAGAGGTCTGTTATTAAGTTATTTCGATGGAGCTATTATGTGATCACAAATTATTAAAAGAAAACACTCCAGACCGCTGAAATATGTGCTTCTTGAGCCTGAATATCTAAGCCATTGCAAATGTCTAGTGCTATTTTGTCTTGTCTAATAATAACAGGCAGAGTGCTTTCACAGATGTAAATATGGTTTAAGAAGCTTGCAGAGAAATACTCCTTCAACTGCTGGGCTCTTGTTTTTGGTTGTGTCTCGGAATATCGAGTCGTCCGAGTCTCCCAGATGATTGTTGTGAATTTACTTTGAAAGGAAGGGGCAAGAAATGTCACCTGAATTCGCTCTTAACTCTCAGAATGGTGAAAACGGGAGAGGTCTGATGCTTAAATTCTCCCATCCCGTCCCACAGACAACTTGCTTTGCCTCTCGTTCTCCGCGCCGGTGCTTTTTTCACGCGCGTTTGTCGTCCTGCGCCGCCACGTTCTAGGTCAAGTGTGTGTCTGTTTGGAATATCTTTAGGTTTGAAACTTTTTTTTTTGAAGGAATGATGAAAGAACTCCTTGGCCTTGTTTTAAATCAAGCTCTGAATGCGGCCCAGGCCACCCTGGGAGCACAATGTTTAATTTCCATTCGACATCTGCCTTGTATTTGCCATCGCAGGCCGGTGTCTGCGTGGAAGGGAGCACTTATCGCCGGTAAAAAGTTTGGCATCTCCTTTGTCAGGGGTTGTAATTTCTGTTCTCTCAATCTGGACTGTCATTTTGTAAAAAATCTTTTGTCACTGGGAGCTGAATGGAAAACCTGGAATGTGTAAGAGATTAAAGAAACGGGGGAAGAGGACTCGAATGTGTGGAGCAATTCTGAGCGCTTGGCTCTCTCAGACAGATGGTGCCTAATCCTGATTTTTCCTTATTCCAGTGTAAATTCCGAGCTGTCCCACCGAATCCACTGCTGAATACTGATGAATCAGAATCAGGCCTGGCTCATTTCTTTGCTTTTTTGAGACTGTGGGCTTATCTGGCAGCGCTTTATGCATGCACAGCTCTCATTTTACACTCCTGATGAGAGATGCCCACTGAGTGACTTTGTGCTGATTGCAAACACAGGGGTGTAAATCCTGGCTTTCACTCATTCCTCCTCCTTTAGAAGTGCTATCAGTCTGACCTTCCAGGATCTAGGAATAAATATTTGAATAACTTGATGTGTTTTCTTTAGGTAGGTCTGGGGAGGGAAATATTATCCTCTCCAAAGGACTGGGCTGGAATTTTGCATGTCTGGACATTCCACAGTGGCAGTGGGAATGGTGGTGGTGGTGGCTGCTGAGATGTCAGGTCTACCCTGGGAGAAAAAGAAGTTTATTCAGCCCAAAAGCAGAAACATTTGGCCCCACAGACTTACTTTTGCTGCAAAAAAAAAAGGTGATTCAGGGGGATTGACTGGAGGGCTGTTACAGCCTGGGGATTGAGAGAACTGTTTCAGGTAGACAAAACTTCACTCTGTGTTTAATCTTTTTAAATTAATTTTTATCTCCTTATTAATCAAACCTACTTGTGTTCATATTGATTTTAATATGGGAAAATAAAAAGGCTTTTTCCCCCCCTAGATCCATTCTGCAATCTGAGGATGGAATGCTCTGTGTGCAGTGTCAGCTCAAGTCCCAGGCACCTACTGAACTTTTCCTTGTGGGATTTCAGGGAAGCACAACCCTTAAAGTCCTGCTCTACACAGGAATAAATGCATCTCTTTTTTTCTTCCTCCCTCTCCAGGAGTAACTTGAATTCAGTGGGAATTGCTCTTAAAGAAGAGAGAGAAAGGGTCACCTGGATTCTCCTGGAGGTGGGACTCAGGGGCAGAAGCCTCCAGGAGGGCACAAGAAGAGGATTTCAAATGCTCCCTCTTCTCCAGAGGCTCCATCCCACATCGAGGGTCAGGCAAGTATTGTTTCCCCTGGTTGGAGCTTCACTGGGGAGTCTTTACAAGGGTTTGGTTCTCACGCAGAAGAACTGTGTCAGTGAAGTTTTTTTCATTAAAATTTATTGGTAATTTGGCTCATTAATCAGAGGGCAGGCTCCTGTGTCCCACTGTGTTCTTTCATGGAGGGTTTATATGGTCAAACATGCAAGAAGAGCCACCTCAGTCGGCAAAACCTTATTTTAAGGTTATTAAACCTTTTGCTAATTCCAAACCCATGTCCTGTTACCACCTGAGACACACAGAGGTAGAACAGTCTCACTGGTTAGATAACCCTCTGCATTTACAGGCCTTTTGGGTTTTACAAACCACCAAAACCAGGCCATTGGAATGAATTTTGTGTCCAGGTGGGCTCTGCAGGCCACAGGCAGCATCTGCCCCAGGGGTTGTCACTGGTTTCCATACCATTGTTTATAGAATTAGGTATTATTTGAGAGCAGCAAAGCAATTTCAGCTTGATAGGTAGAAAAGAGGTTGGTTACAGCCCTGTTAAAAGTGGAAGAGTCTGAAATAAGCCATGAAAGAACATATTATCTTCCACTGGGAAAAGCCTGCATGGAGAGACTCATTTAGCCATGGGAAGCTGGGGGAGAAGTGTGGAGTGAAAGACCAGCCAGGCAATTATTCTACTAATGGGTGAGATGATGTTGGATTTCAGCAAATCAGTGTAAATTTGTGGTTAACTATGTCTGTTGAAAAGATTCTGAATGCAGAGAGTGTGAGGGGACGTTTTCCTTATCTGATGGAAAATGCCACCGTGTTCAACATCAATTGGATGTTGAGCTTTGTCAACACCCTGGATGCTCCAGGTGCAGGCTGTGAGATGGAAGTCCTTGTCAGGGACTCTGTCCTGCTTGGGCTGGTTTTCCCTGAGGTTGGGACAGTTTGGTGCTGGCAGATTTCACTCCTCCTTATTCAAAATGTGTTTAAGCAAACCAGAACTTTGAAAGCCGTTGTGTGAGCGCAGCAGAAAAGTTTCGTCTGAGGATGTTGGCAAGAAAGAGGAGGGGATTTTTTAATAATTGTTGTTTGCTTTCTAACTTGGGGCAATTGCTGTATTTTGGTGTTGTGTGTCACAAGTGCCTCATACAAATGTGTCTTAATTCAGATTTCAGAACATCAGCTTTGCAAGATACCCCTTTCCCAGGGGGTGATTTGGGTAGAAAAGCTATTTGTAATATAACTTCAGTTTTATTCAGACACTTGAAATCTACTCAGTTGTCCATGGAGTTCCCACATTTATTTACATGAATGCACTTTTCTGGACGAGAGCAGTCAGTGTGGAATTGCTGTGCATGTTCTGAAAATCTTGGGCATTGTTTTGTTTCTTTACATTGACTTGGACTACGATGAAAAACTCAACCTTGAGTGGGAGTCACAGGTTTGAAAAGGGCAGGTCACAGACTGTGTTCTTACCTGCCACTCGGTCCTTCGGTTTCACAACGTATTTTTGTCCATGGTTTGAGAAGGTTTGATGTCTAACATCACTTAGAGGGTTTTAGATTAGCTATCAGGAACAAGTTCTTGGCTGTGAGGGTGAGGAGGCCCTGGCACAGGTTGCTCCATCCCTGGAAGTGTCTAAGGCCAGGTTGGAGCAACCTGGGCTAGTGGAAGGTGTCCCTGCCCATGGCAGGGAGTGGAACTGGATGATCTTTAAGGTCCCTTCCAACCCAACCCATTCTGGGATTTCTGGAAGGTGAAGAGGCCTGTTCAGGGCTTTATCAAAGGGGAAATGGAGCTCTGCACTGTTTGTATTTCCCACCCTTCACAGGTTCTCACTATCTTGTCCAGCATCAGCCTGTTCTTATGTGGCAAAAGGGGGAAGGAATGAGATTAAGAGGCTACAGGATATGCTGGGCAGAGGGGGAGTATAATCAGCTGAGGTGACACTGAGCACAGGGGTGATGTGGCCCCAAGCACCTGAGGAATGTGCTGAGAGAGCAAGGAACAGTTGCAAGTCATGTTCTTCTTCCTACAGAATTCACCTCAGGCTTTGTTCCTGGTAATATCTACCCCCGTTCTGCTGTTAGTAACTACCTTGATACCCAACTCTGATTCATACTCCTGCCTGGGCACAGAAAATCCTTCCAGTTTCTGCCAAGTCATCACCTTCTCAACGTGCAAATCCCTCCTAAAACCTCCCTTCTTCGGTATTGACCACATGAAATGATTTATTCTTCTCATATATCTGCATATTTGTCAAGGCTGGAGATAGATGAGCTGGACAGTGGGCAGGGATCTAAATGAGCTGTGTGGTATTTTCACAGGGTTCTTTTTCCCTCATTTATTTGACTTTCTTGTTTTGTTGTGAAATAAGCTGATAAACTGCTCGAGTTAAGACATCATGTCAAGTGATTTTAGTTATTCTTGTTCTGCATTTTGAATCCTGTATAAATAATGGGTAAGTGATAAAAAAAAAAACCAACAAGGAAATTGATTCAGGTACAAGCTGCAGCTCAGAAAAACACCCAGCTGGCATTAAAATTCAGCTGCAGGCAGCGGGAATCTAATAGTGGTGGTGATTACCCAGAGCAACTTGCTCTAGTAGAAGGTGTCCCTGCCCAGGGCAGAGGGGTGGAATGAAATGAGTTTTGAGGTCCCTTCCAACTCAAACCAGTGTGGAATTCTATGCTGTGAGTGTTCAGCAATTAAATATATATATATATACATGAAGGTAACACATCATGCAGCACATGTGTTGAGTGTTGGATGGATATTTAATTTTATGTTCCATTCTTGACCTGCCAGTTCAGTCAGTAGGAGGGTATTTTGTTCCTGAGGACACTGGTCCCTGTTTGGAAGCCAGAAGGTGATGGAGAAATCTAAACCTCAGTAAATGATTTGTAAATGATCTTTTGGACCATCTGCTCCTGCCTGGTTTAGGAGCACTGAGAAGGGTAGATCAGACCAGGGGCTGGGTGACAAACCTTTGTTGTTCTGAGGTCTAACCCAAACTTGTTGTGGCTGAAGATGACAGGGGGAGTTTCCCAGAATTCTTGTTGTCATTTCAGTGCCATGTCCTTCATCAGCCAAGCTGGGATTAATTGCAGCAGGACTGCTTTAAATTTGGAACAGACACCACAGGCTGAGCTTTCCCTTGATGTACAGATCAGATGGGGGCTGGCTCTGCAGGACTTGATAAAACACATATCTCTTTTTAATAATATATATATTACAGTTATATAAATATATATATTAAATAGATATATTTCTGTTGAGCAGCTATATTTATATATGATAATTACAGAAATAGAGCTATTCAGTAGATATATCTATATTATATATTATAATTATATAAATAGATCTGTTCAAGAGATATATTTCTATTGACTAGATATATTTATATTTGATCATTATATATCTATCAATAGATCTATTTCTATTGAACAGAACTATTTATATCTAGAAATAGATATATTTTTCCAATAGACACATATTTATACATGCAAATAAATACAAATTATTTACTATACAGTTAGTCCACAATCTTACCAGCACTTCTCACACTCGTGTCTGTGCTCATGTGAGTGATCCAGCTGAAGCCACAGCAACTCCATGTGAGCCCAGTTGCTTAAACATGTTTGTAGAACCCACTGGTACGTGTCTGATGTGTGTCCCCTTTTACTGGCAGCTTAATAAGTGCTGCTGACCTGTGTCCTGCCCTCTCACACACTTAAGCAGCCCCACAGAAACCCGAGTTTGTCTGGCCTGTTGCTCAGCCAGCCTCCCCAGGGACCAGATTTTCTGCCTCGTGAACTGGATCCGGCCCCTGAACTCAACAGCTGGATATTCCAGTGGCTGGGAGGCTGGAATGTGGGGGGAAGGAGCTGCAGAGGGGCTGGGTGGGATGCTCAGAGCAGGACCAGCCTGGATGGTGAATTGTGGTGAATTGTGCCCACCCTAAAGATGGGCAGTGATCGTGATGCTGACTGGTTTTATTACGAGAGGAATAGAAGCAACAAACCCAATTCTCATCTCTCACTGCTTTGTCTTTCATTGTAACATCTTTTCAGTTCAGTGGGATGCTCCAGCACAGGCTCTAAAACAAGGATATTAGAGTGGTTGCAAAGAAATATAGGATATTATGGAAAACAGTGAAACTGTGGGTCTGTTCTTGATGGATTTCAGTGAATTCCAAAGCTTGGTGTGTTTGCTTGGATCTGATTTTGGCTTTAGGAAAAGACTGACAGACACAGGCAACAAGTGCAAACCAGAAACAAAGATTAGGAAATTTATGTCAGGCTCTCTGTCAGGTACAGTTTAAGCTGTGATGTTTAAATGGAATTGAGTGGTTTGTGGCAAAAGCTCCCCATTGGAATGCTGTGCTGGATCCTCAGCCAGGGTGGCACAGCTGGAATTGTGGCTGGACAGAGCTGACCACGTGGTTCAGGGAGCTCCAATGGATTTTGGATCAAACTCTTCCTAGCACATGGATCATCCTTTATTGACTTATTTACAGTGGGGTTTTCACCCCTCTAAGCAAGAAGCTGCTGCAAATCAACCCCCAAAGGGTACAGCAGCCCAAAGTGAGCTCCCTGAGGCAACCCCACTATTTTGAAATGCACTAAACCCTTTGGAATTCTTCTCAGTAAGCTGATCCTGCGTTTTGCATCGCTGTTATTCTGTGAGGCTGGTTCAGCCATGCCGGGAAAGTCACTGTCAGGTCAACAACTTTCATTTCCTATTGGGCTTTCCTAGAGAGTTGAGTCACGTTTTGGTTCAAGACTTCGCAGGAGGAGATTCAGGAACACCTCATCCTGTCCCCTGAGTTCATCTGGTCCGGGCAGATGGTGGTTAATTCACTTAACACTTAACTGAAATGGTGAAGGACTTCCTTGTGATTTGATTTTGTTTACAGAGGGATCTCAGTGCAGACAATCCTCTGAGCTCAGGGATGGGGCTGATTTGAGCAAAAGCCCTTGAGTACCACAAATATCCTTCCTTCCTCTTTTACAGTTTCTTCTGATGCTCCTCAGGCCCCCTTTGGTTCAGTATCTTCCACATTCTTTAGAACTAAGAGTTAGCCTCGCTGATGTGTTTCCCTGTTCCAGTGGCACTGGAGGCAGATTAGTGCAGCCTGTTTGAAAAGCTGGACAAGGAACACAAAAGCAGAGTTTGCTTTTCATCAACTTGCATATCTCTTCCTTTGGCTCTGATAAGCAAGTCATCTACAACCATAACAGCAAATACAACATAATGCTTAGACTATAGTTTATATTCTCTTTACAGTCCTTATTAAAAAAAATGCAGGTTATGACAAAGGGCCCTAACTAATTGAAAATGATGCTATTTTGCAATCACTTGATAGTCTTGAATAGGACAGAAATGTGCTTATTATTCCTTGACCATGGTCTCAGCATTGATCCAGGACCTTTGCTCTTGTTGACAAGGGCTGGGATTGGAGCAGCTGAGATCTGGATGTGGTGGCACTGCTGTGGCTCTTCTTTGTGGCCAGAGCAGCAATTTTAAAAAGAGATTTAGGAACCTCCTCTGTTCTTAAAAATAACACCTGCTTCAGCTCAGAAGATGGCATTAATTCGAGGCAATTAATTCCCATGGCTTTCAAAGTTTTTTCCTCTCTGTTGATATAGAGCTTAATAACTTACCACCCTGTTGTGCTTGGTATCTTCTGCACGTGTAGGAATAGAAATAATAAGCCCTGGCTAGTTCTGGAATGGGGCACAGGGACAGGGTGATAATTTTGCAGGTTGTATTCATTCCCTGTGCTGTGTTTTGTTTGGGCAGAGATGAAAGGTTTCCATGTCACCACTGTCAGGGAGGTGCTTTGACTTTGTTTTCCAGCAATAAAAGTATCAGTGGAGATTTTAAGGACAAAAAGAATCACAGAAATGCCCCTGCACAACAAGTTTGTGAGAAGGAAAGGACCCATATCCCACTCACTGCCCATTTTGGGCTCAGGTACCTTCAGCTGCAGGAGGTGGAAGGAGCTGGGAAAACAAGTCCTGAAGTAGTTTTTTCCTCTGCTTAAAAGGCAGAGAGAGGGGTTATCCATTCTGATACAACTCCAAGTTGTCTCTATTTGCACACATTAAGTGGCTTTATCTGCTGTGGCTGTTAGTTTGGGTCGGTGCTGCCTTTATATGCACACACAATGGTAATTTATATATAAATGGGAGGCACAACAGTGTCTGTGGGAATGAGCAGATCCTGGATCCTGCAGAGTGATAGCAGCCTCACCATTTGTAGCCCTGACTCCTGCCACATGAAGGGCCCTTACCAGCACTCCTGTGTGCTGGGGATGGTGGAACTGGGCCCACAATATTATGTCACAAAATAGAAAACACACGACCCTGCACCAGCTGTAATGGCATAATAGGATAAGTGCGAGGGAGAAACAGCAGGATATAATAGGTACTCAGCTGCCTCAGAGATGGGGCCTCTGTGTTTACCTAGATAGGAGAAAGCTGGAAAACTAGGGCAGCATAAGAACACCGTGACGGTGGAAGTGCTCTGGGAGGTGGTTGTGGGTGAATCGAAAACGCAGCAATATGGGATGTTATATAATAAATAATAACAATAATATCTGTGCTTAGTCCTGTTCAGCCTGAAATGCTTCACCCAGCTGCTTTGCAGAGCTCACAGGAGTGGTGGGGCCTCTTTGGTGTTAGGTTTCCTAATTCCCTCTCTTCTCCTGCCCTATAAAAGCCTCTGTGTGGTGTTTTGTGCTTTATTATGTCTGGAGTGTAGAGGAGCTTTCATCTACCAGAAATGTGCATGAATGATCAACACCAGCCACCATTTGGGATATTTCCCATCCCTAGAAGTGTCCAGGTTGGATGTTGGCACAACCTGGGCTAGTGGAAGGTGTCCCTGCCCAGGGCAGGGGGTGGAACTGGATAATCTTTCAGGTTCCTTCCAGCCAGAATCGCTCTGGGATTCTGTGATTGGAACCGACAGGGAAACAGGAAATCAAATGGGGGAAATCCCAACACTCCTTTAAACCCCAGCACTCCTTTCCTTCTCCTCCTGACAGCAGAGCTCCATCCCACGCACTCTGGCTCCCACAGGAGGGGTTTTGCTGCAGGTTGCACAGATCTGTGGGGTTTTTTTGGGATGGTAGCAGGCTTTGGTGTCCAAGTGTATAATCTTTCAGGCCAAGACATGACTTTCTGGCACTCATTAACATATTTAAGCTGTGCTTTCCATGCCCCTCTTTGATGTAGACTCATGGCTTTGTGGCTTATCTACGTTCCTAATTTCACTTTTAACTTATCTGCTGACTTGGGCGAAGATCCTCCCGCTTTAAGTGATGAGTCATTTTTCGCTTGCAGGAAAAATTTGCATTTATTTTTTTTCTTTTTTCCACAGAGGCACTTAGGAACAGGTTAAATGAACCATTGAGATGATTGAGAGAGAGAGAGATGCCAGGGAAAGTGGTAATGTGTGCTGTGGTGCTGTTCTGTTACTCTTTGATTCAGATTGCTGCTATTCAGTTAATTCCTCAGATGTGGATTGCTGAGTTAGTGCCTCCCTCTGCATTCCCTCCCTTCCCTGTGTTTCTTGGGCTGAATTGGTTGGAATTCCTTGGTGTGTTTTAACAGTAGGTTTCCCCTGCAGTGCTGTGCCATCTAACAATAAAATTCACGTTATAGTTCCAGGAATTGTCAAGGTGGACTGAACTGTTGGGCATGTACAGAAGGATGCCCACAGGAATCTTTAGGAATAAAGGATGAGGTGTCAGAAAAGTAGAAAATGAAACTTTTAAATGTATTTTTTTTGTAAACTTTCTCAACTGGAGCAAAAATTTTAGACATAGTATGAAATATAATAAATGTTAGGGTTTTTAGAACATTTGCAAGGGGCCTATAAACTTTCCACAGCGTTGTGAGATTTATTAAGGGAAAACCAATTTGGATTTTTATTTTTTTTTTTCAATATTCCAAGGTGGAATCATTGTGCTGAACTGCAGGTGGCCACACAGGTTACAGAGGCAGGAGCTGAGGGGCATAATCTGACTTGGAATCCGAAGTAAGGAGTGTTTGGGGATGGTAGTTAGGACATCACCTGCCAATTTGAAATGAGAAGTTGAAATAACCGAGCCATTTTGATGGTGTAAAATCCTCTCCATGCCAAGGCTGATGTGGAGGGAGAGAAGGGCCTGAGATATCAGTTAAGCAGGAGTTTGATGCTTTCTGCAGCTGTAGGTAACTCCCAGTAAGCGATGTGTTAATAATTGGGTTAAACCACATCACAATTCCTCTCACGTAAATGCAGGCTCTTGCCTGGCCTATATTACTGAAATATCAGGGTCTGTCCTATTTTACTGATGGAAAAGCCTCCCAAAGGTGGGATGCAGAGGTGCTGTCCTGCCTCACAAGGGGGAAACTGAGGCACGACCTCGCCAAGGTCGGGCAGAGCGTTGGTGGCATTTTAGGGACTTGAATGAGGACCCTCCCAAATTTTAGGCTCGAACCTTCCTGGAGGCTCAGTTTGCAACAATCTGCACCGTGCCTGGTTATTGATGGATGATTTGGGTGGGGATGCACTGCTTGCCTGTGGGAGAACACACCTCTAAACGCACAGGCAGCACCCAGGAGCATTTAGGAACCCACTTCAGCGAGGGGGTGCTTTGGAAGTGGTGCTTGTTATTAAACAGCCTCTTTGCATGGGCACCCTGTGTGTGTGATTCTAAAAACCCAGGGTCTCCTTGCTCTCCTCCCATTCCAGGTCTCTAAAAAACACCCCCCCAAAAAAAAGCCGGGGTAACAAACATCCATATTCAAACCTGCCTTGAAAAGACGTTTTCCCCGCAGCTGTGGGAACCTCAGCCTGCCGGTGCCGACGTGTCACATGATGGGCTTCAATCAGATTGAGCCCGTTTTAACTGCATTTGCACTGATTCGCCCCATCCCGAGCTGTTTAGCATTATTGATTCCTCTTGACTTCCCCGGTGCATTGGTTGCCGTTGACCCTGGCATCTTGCTGGAGCAGACTGGCCCGTCATGTGATACTGTCTGGCTTTGTCCTTGTTCCCAGTCAATTCCTGTTTTACTCAGCAGATGTCTTTTGTTCCCGACAAAGATTGCTCATCCCATTGTCCCGGCTGTGCCCCGTCCAGCCCGGGGTCCAGCCTGTGCTCCCGGGTCCCAGCCCTTCCCAGCCAGACTCTCCCCCTCCTTCCCCCAGACCCTGAACACCAGAAGGAGCCTGGTTTGCCTTTCCTTTTTTCTTTTTTTTTTCTTTTTCCTTCTCCCCAGGGGTCTGGCTGGATTATTTCTGAAGCTGCTTGCTTCCTTCTGTGAAAGTAAGCCAGGGAAAAGAGGTTTAATTTTTTTGGTTGGGGTTCTTGGGAAGCACCTGGGCCCCACCTTGACTAAACCAGCACCCATCTCTCCTTGGTTTTGATTTAAATCTGGCCCACAATATCCAAAGAGGTTGTTTGGGTTTGGGTTTTTTGTGTTTCTTGTTGCACAGACCTGCTTAGAAGGGATGGGGGAAAAAGTTATGGATTATGATGGGGATTTGAGAGGCAGCCTACAGGATTTGGGTGCCTGATCCACTCCTCCCTTGTGCCAGGATCTGCTAAATTCACCATTCCTGCTCCTCAGATCCCCAAAGATAAATGACTGTAAAGCAAAGCTGAGCTGTCTCTGTCAGCAGGGCTGCAGTGCTTCGGGGGCCTTTAGGGCACTGAGGTACCTGGTGGGTTCACTGCTCCAGGGAGCATTTTGGGATGCTGGAAAAGCAGGGAACTGGCAGCTGCAAGGTGTCCTGGAATGTCTGAGGGAGGAAAATGGGGATAGGGGCAGGTGATGGGCAGCAGAGAGGGAGTGAGGCTCATCTCAGCCAGTCCACTGCCTAAAAAGGGTGGCTTGTGAGACTGCAGCCCGGGGCAGGAAAAGCTGATAAATTCTTAATGTTCTCCTAATGACTTCAGAGTTCAAGGTTTTCCCTTGAATCCCAAGATTTTAGCTCTAGTGGTTCGATTTTAGGCTTTCTCTGCTTGTGGGGTATGTGAAGCCTGGGCCAGTCCAGGGCTTGGGTTCTCCCCCACTTCAGGCAGGGCTGATAAACCTTCTGCTCAGTCTCCCTGGGTGCTGAACTGCATTTTCCCTCCCAAAAGTGAAGGACAAGATGCCTGGATCTGATCTGTGCCCCAGGTCCCTGCAGCCAGGCTGTTTGTCAGCATCATGCTCCTTCATTGCAACTCGGTGTGTGGAACCTCAGTCAGGTCCATAAAAGCTGCTCAGAGGCCCATTATTTTCCATTATTGTTCCTTTTTGTGCCATTATTACTTTTTTCTCAGGAACTAAATATTTTTTCTTTTTAATTTAGTGTGGTTTAACTTAAACCCCCACTTTTCCTACTAAACCCACCATAAATTACCCTGTTACCACCTCACCTCACTGACTGCAGCTTTGTTCACCTGGCATAGGGATTCTTGGAAAGGAGGGGATATTTTATTTCTGTCACCAGCAGGAATTAGAGTGGAGAAAAGGGCAAATTTAAATTAATAAAAGGACCTGTTAAAGGAAAACTGCTTCTGGTGGCAAAACTCACCTTTTGGTCAGTCCTGTATGTGATCCCCCTCTTCTGGTTGTCTGCGGAATTGGACATGGAGGGAAGTCTAGAGTAGCACAGACAATGGGATTTTGGCAAATTGGTTTTCATTATGCTGGTGAAAGACCTTTGGAATTATAGAGCACAGTGGAATTTTGCCGTGGATTGGGTTCACCCTGGAGTGAATCTTTTGCTGGTGTTGATGTGCTCGGGCAGGAGCTGCCTGGGGTCTGTGTGAAGCTCAGCTCAGCTATATTTGGCCTGGCTATTTTTAGTGTGTCTTGCAGGAATGGCACTGGAGGAGACTGGTTTTCCCTGGTCTGGCACCTGGAGCCTGTGAGAGGTCAGGGTGTGAAACTCTGCCCTTATGGTTTGGTGGTGCTTTAATTTTTCTCTGTCTCTGTAAAAATCCTGCTGGGAAGGAGGCAGTTCAGAGCCAACCCCAGAGCATCCTCAGGAGGGGTTGTGTGAGGCAGGAGCAGACAACAGGCAGACAAAAATCACATCAGGTGCCTGATCTCTCTGCCATGGATGGTCCTGATGGTTAAGAGCAAATCCATCGTGGAATGTGGGGTAAAGAGGGGAAGTGGGAGATCGGGTTTGGAACATCTGGGCTGGAATTATTGCAGCATTTCTCTGGGTATGGGTACCATGATTTTATTTGGCTCAAAGCAGAGGTTAGGGGTAAACAGCCACATTTACATCCATATCCCAATTTATATCCATATTCCATCTTCATCTCCCAGAAACTGAATCAAATCATAAAGGTCATTGAGGTCCAAATGTGTTCCTGCCTAATTGTCCAACATCTGCCATCTTGTTCCATGGTGTTCCCCTTCCTTTCTGCAGCACTAATCACACTGGAGTTCATAACCTCTACCCAGACACTTTGAAGGAGGCAGGAAAATATTCTGGGGAAGGTATTGAATTACAAACTGGGTTTGGATGGAAGGAGGGAGCTAAAAGGGAAGAGAGATCCCATAATGCCCCCCTTTCCCAGCTTAAGGAAGCAGCATTCCCTCACTGCTACCCATCCTTTCCAGGGAGAGCAATGAGATGAACAGTTTTCTCTCTTCTTTTGTCCCTCCTGGGCTCAATTTACTGTAATTCCTGCTTGCACATGGCACAAATGATTAAGCGTGGATGTTGAACCCACTGTTGCATAGAAAACGAGCCAGAGAATCTTCCTGGAGCCTGGATTCTTCTAGAATAGAAAAATATCCTCTCTTTCCTAGGGCAGGAGAAAATCCTGACCCTGAAATGGAGCCTTATGATAGAAGAATGTTTCTTCTGGCTCTGTCTGTGTGCTCCTGTCACATGTGGAAGTGCCAGACAGAAGTTGGTTTCACAGTTGTGTCAACTGGGGGAGACACATTTTCCTTAATGGAGTGGGAGATGATATCTGAGAGATGTAAATGCCAGAGCATCCAGAACACTGCAACTTTGTCCCTTGTGTCCAACCAAAGTGTCCTCTTGGCCCGTGGGCTACAGGTTGATAAATGGTTTGGGCTCGGAGCGGGTGAGACGATGTCATGAGCGGGTTTCAAGTCACCTCCCTGCTTCTCCTCCTCCCCTTCCTCTTGCTGTTTGCAACCCAAATATTGAACCCTGTGCAGTGCAGAGGGGCCTCTGGGAAATGCCATCATGCCAGGAGCATTTGTGTGACCCTCGGTGCCGAACCCGCTGCTCTTAAATCAGGCGCCCCTTTACCTTGGAAAAGGGGAGAGTGAAAAAACCTGCTTGGAACCCCGGGCTCTGCCCTAATGGATCCACCTCCCTCGCTGCCAGAAAGTTCCCAAGGAGTAATAAATTCGCTCTGGGTGTGCACTGAATGCAGAATTGATCAGGCTGCAGGAGCCAGGGGGAATCAATGCAGCGCAGTCCGGGTGTGCCCCGCGTGTCCATCGGCGCTGCCTCCTCCTGCTCTGTTTGTGCCACAGCAAAAATTGATTGGTTTTTTCCTCCCTTTATGAAACCAAAAGGTGAACCATGGCATCAGGCAGCTCAGAGCCATCTGTCTTGTCGGGGCTCCTGTCAGAGGGGCGGTGGTTCGGAATTATCCACTAAGGAAGAGCGGCCAAAGATGTTTCCCCGCGCACCAGAGAAATTGTCCTTTGTGTTTCCCCACCCCCAAAAAAACCCTCTTTCCCCACAGGTTCCCTTTCCCTGAAGTCAGCACACACAGCACATCCAGCTGCACGTGTTGCTCACTTGTTTTCTTGCCACAACGTGCTGAATCATTCCCCAAAAAATCATTCCCAAGCACCTGCAACATCCCCCCATCCCCCCCTCAGGAGGAATTGCAGCTTCCCAGAGCCAGGGATGCCACCAGAGATGTCCTTTCAGCAGACCCAGTTCAATAATCCTCTGGAAGAAAGCAACAGATGCTGAGTCATCACCCAGCACTTTTGCACCACTTTGTTCATCCAGAAAAGCTGGGAATGGGTTGGCTTTCCTGAGCTGGGGAAGGAGGGGAGGACAGGAGGGCATCCAAAAATACAGGGGCAGAGTTGAAGTAGTTTTGGTGACCTCTACAACATGTCTTTCAGCACTGGTGTGCCTTTGAGTGTATGTATATATATATATATATATATATATATATATATATATATATGTATATGTATGTGTATATTTATTTTTATAGGTTTTCCCCTTGTATTTTTCATTTGAATCTGACTCAGCTCCCGGGTCTTTGCTTGTCTTAGTTTATTTTTACATCCTGCTGCAGTCTGCAGGCAGGTTCTCAGCTCAGAGGGCACGTCAGAATCCTGCCACATAAACTGCTCTGGAGCTAAAAGAAAAGAGAGAGATTACATTATATTTGCTATACCTCGAAGAAATCAGAGGGGTTTATTTTGGAGGAGATTCAAACTGTGCTGTTTGGCTTTCCAAGGGGCCAGAGCTGCATCTTCCCTTTCTTATCCAAGCCTCTGTTTTGAGATCACAAAGCCCCACGACTCCCTTCCATCCCCGAAGAACCAACCAACCCAAACTAATACTTTAATGACTCCTTTCCCTCCCAAGGAAACAAATTCAGGCACACACACACACGAACAACAACAAAAAAAAATGCTATTTTTTTTTTTTAAAGAAAAAAAAAAGAAGCTGGAGGCTGAGGAGGGACCTCGTCTGGTCAATGAAAGAAAGAGACGGATGTCTGGTGCCATGGCAATGGAGCAGGGATTACTTTGCACTGGAAAATAGGTTCTTTTTTTTTTTTTTTTCCCGCGTTTTTTTTTTTTTTTTATTCCTTTTTTTTTTTTTTTTTTTTTTCTCAGGCAGCTAAGAGTTGTCACCGAGTCTGAGAGGCCCATTTAGAGGAAAACGAGCCTCTGAGGAGAATTGAATGCTTGCTTTCAGCGGCTGCTGCTTGAACAGTCTGCTTTGCTTTTTTTGGGGGCAAGGCAGGAGGCAAACACCCAGATTTGTTTAGAGCTTTCCCAGTCCCCGTGTGTGTGCATGTGTGTGGATACAGAGACATAAAAATTAGAGTGATTTGGGCTGGTAGGAACATATATGAATCACAAAACGAAGCAAACACCTAATTGAAAAAAGCTCTTTAACCTGAGCAGATCTGTTGGACGTGATTCTGTGGGAATTTATCACTTCCCCGTGTCTGATTTGGGGTGTGTTTTGCATTTTATTGCCATTAGGCTGGATTTTGACCGAGATTGATTCATTCAATTTAATGCAGGTCAAGACATTTTGTGACAGAAAGGGATTTTTTGTGGAAAAGGCTGATTTGGGGAGATTTTTTGCTGCGAGTAGTTTGGGGTTTGTGCTACTTCCTTCCTACCCCTAATTCTGAATGTTGGGGGTGGATTATTTTTCTTTAGTTTGTTTGTTTGTTTGTTTGTTTGTTTTTGTTTGTTTTTGGTTTTGTTGGTTGAGATCTTTTGGTTTTTTGGTGGGTTTTTTTTGGGGGGGCTGTGTTTCAGTGTGGTTGTTTTGGGGTTTTTTTTTGTTTGTTTGGTTGGTTTTTTTGAAACAAGCTCCAAACTTTCAAACTGAAGACAATATTTTGCCCAAGCCCACGTTGTTTGGAAAATTCATCTTATTTCTATAACCATTTAACAAAGAAATTGGCCAATGGAAACATTCTGGTGTGATGCTCTTTTTCAGGTGTTTGTTTGTTTGTTTTTTAAACTGCCTTTTGAATTTCTGAACTTTTTATGTATTTTGGCTTTTTAAATTATTTTTTTCTTATTTTTTTCCCCTTTTTTAAAAATTTTTTATACCTCTTGGGGGTGAAGGAAAGGCTTCTTGCAAATGTCTGCCAGCCAAGAGATGAAGGTGCTCTCTGATCTGTGAATCATCCACCCAGCAGCCTCCAGACAAGGAGGTACCAAGTAGACTATTTAAAGCAGGTAAAATGGAATAAAAAAAGACCTTTATGTGACTTTCCTGGGCTGCTGGAGGGGTTCCCAGGTGACACTTGGGATCCCCTCAGTGGCTTTTGCCTCTCTGCTGAGTCTCCCTCAATTTACCAGCCCAGAGAATGTTCCTTCCCCATCCCACAGTAAATAGAACCCAGGAGTTCATCCCACTGCAACCTGTTCTGAGCCTTCCCCCACTGATTTTGAGGGAATTGGGTTGATTTCTACCATTTTTAAGGCCTAGGCAATGTATTAATTCTGCAGTCTGGGCTTCTGGGTCGTTTAGACACCCATTTCACTGACATCAACAGTGGCACAAGTTGCAAAATATTTACTTTCTGCTGACATTCTTCTTTTTTTTTTTAATACCACAGTAAAACTGCCACAATATATGAGCCAAAATACAGTTTTAAGACATGTTAATCTTATTCTACACGTGCCCTGCCTTTTGCAGAGCAGGGCCACGTTAAAGCCTTGAAATGCCACTGGGATATTTCGTGCTCTCTGTCCTTTCTGGGCTAGGTGGGTGTTATAAGCTCTGTTGTTGTAAATGGTATGTGTCTCCTTTCTCCTGTCTGGAATGAAAAATAGCTCCTCTCTTTGATCTTCCCCTCATTTGCTAAAAAGTAACCAAAAATAATCCCTTCTTTTCTTTTTTTTTTTTTTATGGTGGGGGTAGGTGGTGAAATGTTTAAGGATTAAAAAAAAATAAAAGTGACCCTCCTTTTCAGTGCTTACTAACTGTGAAACATAAAATCTCTGGCCAGGTAAAAAATTTGAGTTGTCATAGCAACGGCAGGATGGCTATTTATTTTTGGATTTCCATTTTCACTGATTTATTTAACACATTGACAATCCATTTATAATGAAGAGGAATTCAAGAGGGTTTTTTTTCTTTTTGTTGTTGTTTCTGGCTGGGTTTATGCTAAGCCAAGCTTGGGTTACTTTTCACCAGAGAAAATAAGCAAAGATAAAAGGGGTAAATAAAAAGGAAACCTTGTGGCTTTCTGGGGGCTTTCCTGTAGGCAAATACGGGTGCTGGGTGGTGCAGGGGAGAGTGAAACCGTGACTGGCTTGTTTATTTTATGTCTTTGAGCAGAACCTTAGTGCTGGAAAGCAGAACAAAGGTTTAAGCCCAGCTGTGAGGCACAGGAGCCCCAGATGCTCTCACCTCCACCTGCCCTTGCCTGCATGCACAGGCTGCCAAAGCAGGTCAGCAGGGCCACTGCAAGGGGCTCCACTGCTCCACTTCCTTGCAGAAATCATGGAATGCTTCAAAACCATGGAAAAAACCCCAAAAAATCCCTATTTCTCATTTTGGCAGTGACCTCTCTGTGCTCAGTGCAGTTCGGAGGCTCAGATTTGTCTGCTCTCCACAGGGTTTATGTCCAGGGCTTGGAAGGATCCACAGAGTTTGGAGTTTGGAGAGCCCAAATACACTCCAGCCCAAAGTTGTATAAATGGCCTTGCCTCATTTTGGGGTGTTTGTGTTAAAATGGGCTGGGCTCTGCTTTCAGCAGTGGGTTGTTTGCAAGGCCAGGTGTGGCAGGAGCCCCTCAAACAGTCTGGAAGGTTTTGTGTGGGATGATTTGACCCATCCCTGGATGCACAGCCAGCTTTGGATCCAAGTAAACAGGCACCCCCAAACCCAGGGATTTTCAGAGCTTATTAGCAGTGCTAATGCACTTGGGCAACAGTGAAAAGCACCAAAACACCCCCAAATTCCTGTAACTTGTGAATTGCTCTGTATCTCCCTCCACGGAGATTTAATTTCCGTGCATGCCTTGGAAATCCCACCAAATTTACCCGCCAGAGGAGGCAAATCCAAGTGGAATCACCCAGGGAGAGCAAACCCAGCATCTTTTCTGCTGCAGAACCTGTCTGGGAGCACACAGTCCCTGCCTGGCTTTTCTCCCAGCCTGTCTCCCCCTGCCATCGCTCTGCAGGTTGGTCCCTCTCTGGGATTGGTTTCCTCGGGTGGATTTGGGTGACTGAGATTGATGGCTCTAAAAGAACCAGCATTGATGGCACATTTGTAAAGCTCAGTGAAAACTGTGAGCCTGGCAAGGTGCTGGGGGAAAACCTTCAGTAATTTTCTTCTGTTGTTGCTGTTTGGGGCGTCAATCTGGGCTGTTTCCAAGACAGGAGGGCAGCAGCTGACCAGAGCAAGTGTTGTACTTTCCGGCCAAACCTGTGGATTCGGGAAGCATGGGCTTGGTTTTGGATCAGGAAAAGGTGAGGTTTGACCTGTGTGTCAGGAAAAAACCATGAAGTGCTATTTCTGGCTGGGATCTGGAGGCTGTGGAGGGCAGAGTCACGTCCATCAGTCACTGGTGGAGCATCAAACTGTCTTTGGGGCTGAGAGCGGGGGAAGGGTGGGAAAACCCAAGAAATCAACTTCCAGACATAAATACAATATGGACAAGTCATAAACATTATTAAAGCAAGTCTATCCCTGCAGGGCAGGTTTTTCCTCATAATGCTTTCCTGATTGCGCTTCCGCAGAGCTGGGGGAGTGAATAGTGGGCTGATTATCCATGGACCATGATCTACATGAGTGCAAAACTGTTCCCTTTGTATGTCAGCAGAGAACTTTGCATATTCACTGCAAGGGAATAGCCATCCTGCTTCTTATTCCCTCTTCAGATTCACAGTGGGCCTGATCCCAAACACGGCCACGTCAATGGGATTCTTTGTCTGGGCCCTTCTTGTGTCCCACATTACCATTGCAAAACCTGCCCTGTTTGTCATCTTAAATACACAGGCCATAAAGGGGCCTGGCATTGACATGGGGTGTGATCACACCCCAGACTGATTCACCAGACCCTTGGGTAGGTCAATGGACAGGCAAAGGGGGGGGAAAAAAACAACAGTAAAAAAATGACTCCGTGACTTCTTAACAGAATTGTCTCTGATTGCTGTTTCTTAAAAAATCAAAAGCCTTGGGAGAAATCCAAGTCTTTTTCCACCAGTCAGGCTTTCTTGGAGCCTGGCTCCAGTTGTGCAGCTCATCTGGAGCATCATGGAATATCCTGAGCTGGATATTCCCACAGGCATCTGATGTCCCAGTGGCTTTGTCGAAGATTTCACGTTCAGTGTGGCACTGGGGGAGCCCAAGTGGGATCTGTGGGCAAGAGTCAGAAAGAATCTGATGTTGTCTAGAGATTGATGTTGGCAAGAACATCCCATAAAAGGCCACTTATGCCTGGTACAGTCAGAGGAGCAAAGACTTTTTAAGCAGATGCAAAAGGTGCAGCAGTCTCATTATTCAATTATGACAGAGCTTTTCCCAACAACTTAATGAACATTCATTTGCGATGTATTAAACCACTTTTTCTGTTAAATGTAAAGATCAGTGCTAGGAGCTATACATTGTGCAAGATAATTGCACCGTGTAATTCTGGTGCTTCGACAATTTATACTGAAATATTGATGGATGTGTTCCAACATTCTTCCTTTTTTTTTCCCCCCACAAGCATATTTCATAATCTTTTAAATATCTCTCCCCTGAAAACTTCAATGTAAAGCACAAATCCTCTTATGTAATAGAAGTTTAATGCATCTGGATACTGCTAAACCAAACAAAAGCTCTTCAGACCCCTTTTTATTTTCAGAAATAAAAGATGCTGTTAACATAAGTTCTTGTAAATATGAATTTATGAGGAACGTGCCATAGCAGGAAGGGCATGAAAGGAAAAGTTAAGAGCTCCTCTTTAATATTAGAAATATAAAGTAATTTTTTTTTCTGGTTTCTTGTGGGCATAACTAAGAATAAACCAACAATTTTTTTCAAACAGGAATTTAATGTTAAGTGACACTTTGCATAATCTCCTTAGGAGAGGCACTCTGGAGTTGTACTGCCTGTGGTTGCAGCATTGACCCAAGACTTGTAAATTGAAATAGAAATGCAGTGAGGTTAAACAGAGCAACGAGGAGCGTCTCAGAGAAGGAACCTCGCTCATCAGCTGTGGTTGGAACCCTTGGTGAGAGGGGTTTGCACGTTTGCTGTAAAAGTAGAAGTAGAATCAAGCGAATAATTGTCATTAATAAGTAGACAGGATGAAGCATTTGGTTGTGAAATCACACAAACTGTGCAGAAAGCTCTTGGGTTTGCTCTAGGAGGAAAGTGTTGGAAGATTCCCGGGTGCTGAGAGTTCCGCCTTGGGCTGGTGGCATAACTGGCACAGAAAAGTTGAGGGGGTTACCTGTGACACTGCCCTTGGTTCCTGCATGAGAACAAAACATAAATTGCAGAGAAAGGCCTATGAATTCCAGTAAATGATCCTGGACTTTGCCACAGTGTCCTGTTTAGTTGTGAACTGACAAGGCAGGTTCTGTTTCTGCTGGCGTGGGTTTGTTACTCCACAGAGCACATCGCGCCCTGGGGTTTCTCTCTTTACCTGCAGAATTGTCTCTCCTACCTCTGTCTGACAGTTTTATTTCTCTTTTGCTGCATCTTTCTTGCTCTGTATCTCTGCCCCATCCCTGGATGTGTTCAAGGCCAGGCTGGATGGAGCTCTGAGCAAGCTGAGATAGTGGAAGGTGTCCCTGCCCATGGCAGGGGATGGAACTGGATGGGCTTTAAGATCCATTCCAAGCCAAACTGTTCTGGATTCTATGAAAATGCCACATTCAGGCTCAGATCTGTTTTCTGACCCTGACTTGGACTGGACTCTTTGCCATCCCAGGTGAGAACTTGGCCCTTTGGGCCAGCAGCTTCTCCGTTCGAGGAATATCATTTAAGGTCCCTTCCAACCCAAACCATTCTGTAACTCTGTGCTTCCTGCATCCTGTCCCATCTGCTCAAGATTTAAGCAAGGCTTGTACAGGCAACAATTCTGAACCCTGCTAGTTGTCCCCAGCCCTGTCCTGGGAAGTCCCCTGGCTGACAATGAGCCATAGATCAGCCTTTCCTCCCTTCAGCCCTTGGCTCCCTCACCAAGCCCACGAGATGGATGCTCTCTGTGAGAATGGTGCTGACATTTGCTCGCCAGGGATTGGCATGGGACTATCATTTCATGTCCTATAGATCCCCAGGAAGAACCAGATGCTAATGAGTGCCAGGCCATTAAAGGCCTGGCTTGCCCTCCAGCTCCAGTGTCCTAAACTCCCTGAGCCCATTCTCCACTGGAGCTGCTGGGGATTGCTGCAGCCTGCCCTGTCAGCAGAGATGTTGCACAACCAGCCAGTGACCACCCAGGGCTATTCTCTTTAGGCTGGATGCCATCTTTTCTGGGCAAGTGTACAGATCATGTCTTGAGCTGTGCCAGACACGCTGTCAGTGGTTCGTTTCTGCTCATGAGCCTGGCTGAACAAAAAAGGAGATACAGATATATATTTATATCTGCCCCAGCGGTGCTCACGTCCAATCTGACACCCGGTAGATGGCCCTTGGGGGTTCTAACGAGGCACCCACTGCTGTACAGCGTGTTTTGGCAACCAGAAGGGGTGGCAAATCCCATGCCTGTCTTTCTTCTGCGAGTCTTCATGTTTCTTTCTGGCACACCCGTGCAACGAAGAACAAGATGCAAGTACTGCCAAAGCTTCTTGTAGAATAGATGACATTTATATTGTTATGCAGTTTGCTGAGCTAAACATACCATTGCCTTGCCTTGATAGCCCAGGGCAAGTGCTAATCAGCTTGTTTTGTGGGCACCATGCCATCTGAAAGGGGGGACACAAATAGAGACAGCGTGTGCATCATCCACGAGCGTTGCAAGAACACGATTCCCAGCTGAGAGTATCGAAATGTGTCGGTCTCCTGAGCATGTTGGCATGGAAAAGAGAAGTGACAGCGTTAAATGGAATGGGTTTGGAATAAATCAAGGTTATATTCCTTAGCTGCTTCAAGTTTTCATTATATAGGTCACATTCTCAACTGGCAAACAGGCACGGCCGTGCCGAAAGCAGTGGGGTCACCAAATCTGAGCTGCTGAGAATCTGACCCCATGTGGCTGCTCCCCTCGAGGAGCTTTCCTTCTCATTTTGTCCTCTGGGGCATCATGAAAGGAGCTTTAGTCTCAAAGGTAACGTGAGATGTTGGGTTTGGGTTCCTGTGTTGCCTTCACAGCTCCGTCGCTCACACTCGGTGCTGGGCAGTTTGCCCTCTGTGGGTGGGGAACAGCACTTTGATTTGATCAGTGTTTGAGTTCTGAGGGCTTTAATCAAGGTTTGCTGGAACAGCAGGCGTGGTGGAATAGTTCACTTGGAGTGCATGGATGGATGGATGTGGCTCTTGGACAAAGAGGTCCGTGGAACACAAGGAGAGGGGGCCGTGCTTTGTACCAAGGAGCTGATGTTAAAAGAGAAGAAATGTTCCAGAGGAAAATTATTGTTTAGGGAACACTGATGTGCATGAGTGAATGTTTTCACTTCAGCTGATAGTTAAAAATGGATTCTTAAGCTCAGCCACAGTTCAGTGTCCCCGGGAGCAGCAGTCAGGGCTGGGATCAGGGTGGGAAGGCTCACAAAGGGGGTGTCGTGGTGGGCATCTCCTGTAACCACCTGACTGGGAGGAAGAGCTGAATGAAGCTGCCTCAGACAGCTGGAAAAAAACCCTCCTGTTGCTACAACCAGGGAAATTGTGATTAGGGGAGAACCCCCAAACTGGGAGAGTGGTGCAGCCCTGGAGCAGGTGCCCAGCCAGGCTGTGGGACCTCCATTCCTGAGGATTTTCAGAGCTCCCGTGGACACTGAAGATCCCATTTTGAGGTTGGCCATGTCTGGAGTAGAAGGATGACTTGAGTGACTTCCAGCCATCTTTGACACGCTCTCCATGAAATACTGTTTTCCTGCAAACCTCTGGGACTCCCATGAGTGTTTCCTGAAGTAGCACAGATGAGGTGAAGCCTCTCCATCCTCATCCTCACTCCCAGTAGCACCTGAAGTGCCCACAGTGCACTCTCCCAACCTTCATCTGGGTGTTTTATGCACATCCCTTCCCTCTTTCTGGGCTCCCTTGCTTGGTTATTTCTCCCTCAGATTGGATTTTTATGGCCATGTTTCAGGAAAACACGCTCTGGGGGTATTGCATATAAACAACTACACTTGAAAACCCCTGAGGATGGGCTGGAAGTGGATCCTTGCACGGAATAACAGGGGACTTTGGATGTGCAAGTAGAACTCCAATGGCTGGCTTGAGTTCACTGGGGTAATCTGGCCCTTATCCCAGGCTTTTTGAAAGATAATCATCGTTCCAAGAGAGGTTTTCATTGACTATAGCATGCACTTTATATTTCACCGTGTAATGGAACCTTCCATACACTCAAGGAAAACAATTTACAGAGCTAATTGCTGAACTCTGCAGATATAATCCTTTAAATGGGTTATGCTAGATAAGAGTTTATGTTAAAAAAGAAGAAATGTTCCAGAGGAAAATTATTGTTTAGGGAACATTGATTTGCATGAATTAATGTTTTCACTTCAGCTGATAGTTAAAAATGGATACTTAAGCTAAGCCACATTTCAGTGTAACATAAATGCTTCATTAGTTATGGTGTGAGCTGAAATCCATTGTTTGTTTGCTTTTTCATGTCTCCAAACTTCAGCTGGCATTGGGTCAAACTGTGCCAAAGGTTCCATTTTTTTTTTTAATTATTAAAAGAAACCCCAACAAAACACAAAAAGCCCTACATGGACTCTGAGATGGGAGGATGCCTTGAAGTTCTCATTGTTACTTACTGATTCAGCTTAGACAATCCTCTCGACCCTCCTGTCTCAGCCTACTTATCAGGGAAATTAGGGGTGGTGTTCATGATCTCACCTGACACAGATGTCTCTGGAATTAACTGATGAATCTTTGCAGGGCACAATATTTGTACAGAGGTGGTGCAGGAGCAGCCATCTGTCACACACACACATCCCCCAGAGCTGAGGGCTGCAATGAACATTTTGGGCTTGGGAAGTCGAGTAACTTTTAATTCAGAGCATAACCCAGGTCTGTACCTGCTGGCAGTTGTTGTGGCTTTATTGCCCACACAGCCTGGGGTTGTGGCACAAGTATATGAGCTCAGCACTGTTTGGAAGGTGTTAGGAATGAACTAGACTGAATGTTTGAGTTTAATTTAAATGCATTTTCTCCCCTGTAGCCGAGTGTTGGTGACAGACAGAGAGAGAACCCCAGCATTGTGTTTGAAAGCAGCCCAGTGGAACAAAGGGTATGTATGTTTGTTTTCCCTGGTCCCCTTTAATTATCCTGTGATTTCTGTGTTGGGTTGCCTTGACTGTGTTTAAAGGAAGTTCTTATATATCCAAAGAGGAAGGGATTAAGGAGGATACTCGAGCTGAGGCTTTCAGAGAGCTGGGCTCTCCAGCACTCAGTGACTCAGTAAAACGTGCAGATCACATCTAATCCCACCGTGAATTTCCCTTTTTCTCCAGGATCTCTGGTGAAATCCCTCCTGTGAACTGCACAACAAGAGCTGCCATCCCCGCTCCAGGTGCTCCTTCCCACTGGCAAACAGCCTAAGGAGGAGCTGTTTAGAGGTGAGATGTTCCCTCCAGCCAACTGGAGGGATGAGCTTTTTTGTTCCCTTCTGTTAGAAGAGTCTTGCCAGTTGTGAATCGAACTGATAATTAAGAGCTCAGAAACTTTTTAACCCATGGATGTATTTGTACAATATTTATACAAAAGCACTGTGAGACTGTGATGGGTTGCACAGATCCATTGCTGTTACGTGGTTACAGCAACAGATTTTTAACTTGGAACTGGGTGATTGAAACTGGGTGATCTTTAAGGACCCTCCCAACCCAAATCATTCCGCGATTCTATGAAATTCCTGGATGCAAAAATGTGTATTAACCAGAAAATTAGTTTCACTGAGATCATTAAAAACTCTGGGTTTTATTTTATTTTTATTTTCCACCCACCATCCTGCTCAGAAAATTGGCCTGATTTTTGAAGCCCTTAATTAAGGATGTAAATTTAGTGTTAGGCAGATGCTGTCATTTTTTTTTCCCTACCCCTCCAGCCAAAACCCATGTGCACTGTGCTGCCTGGGGCTCAGAGACTGGAGGATGGGGCTGCCACTGAGCAGCATCTGCCAAACCTGCAGGCAGAGGAGTCCTGTGTTGCATGGGCAAAGTTTAATCCCAGAGAAGAAGTTACAACGCAGGAAGAACCCCCTGAAAACAACAGGAATTAGGACAGTATTTGGGCAGTAAAACACAGGTTAGAACAGCCTGGGTATTTGCTTTAATCCTCTCTGGTTCTATTTTGAAGTGCTGCATTCCTGCTTGCTAAACCACTTTCCTTTTTCACCCTGTTTTACTGTGACAGAAGGAGGAGGGGATGTTTTGGAAGCTGGGGAAGTGCCACTAATTTTTGCAGGTTTCTTGAACTGAGCATTGCCACTCTGAAAGCGCTGTGAGCCTCTTCTTCTAGGATTCCCCACAGAATTCCCCACCCTCCTACGAGGTGGGACGTGCCCCAGGGTACAGAACTTTGTGCTCCTGCATGTTTGAGGGGGATGAGGGAGCTTGGAGGGAGGGGGTCTCAGCAGCACAGACCCAGCGAGCCCAAATAGTGCCAAAAGATCGGGAGCTGAGCGTGAACGGGATGGAAAATTACCCTGCAGTGTGGATTGATGTAGTTCAGCATCGTGTCGAGCAGAAAGGCCCTGGAAAATGCCTGATGAGCCACATTTTAGTGGTGGATGTTGCTCAAGGTGGAGCAATGGAATGGTGGGGAAGAGCTGGGGATGGGTTGGATGGAGCTCTGAGCAACCTGGTCTAGTGGAAGGTGTCCCTGCCCAGGGCAGGGGGGTTTAAAAAAGATGCTCTTAAAGGTCCCTACCAACCCAAACCATTCTGGGACTCTCTGATTCTCTGAGGCTTGATTTCTTATTTTTTTAAAATTATTTTTCTGTTTCCTCTCAGCATAATGAAATATTCCAAGGCTGTTGCTCCTGTTCTGCCATTTGTTTGGGTGTGGTTTAGCAGACGTGCCAGGTAGTCAATCTCAAAACATGTCCCATAGTGAAGCCTCTTTTAGAGAGCAGTAAACAAATCTCACTCCTACTTCTTCATTTATTTATTTATTTATTTGCCTTTTCCCTCGAGCCAAAATTTGGGAAAAGTCATTTAGTGTCACCTAGGTGGCTTTTAATAGAGGCTTGGAACAAGAAGCTAAAAAACCCCTCTTGTGCCCACTTGTTTCTTAGGTCACGTTGCCCACAGCTCATCTCACCGCTCCCAGAGAAAGTTTGTGCAAGTCCTAAAATAATTCCACGCTGCTGGCCCACAAATATTCCCATTTGGTCAGCCTTATATAGAGTAATTACTGTTTAACATGGCACCACAGCTGGGCCAGGGCTTATTTTGGGTCAGGAGATATAAAAAGCTGTTCGTAATAAATAAATGACATTACTGGCTTTGTTGCTCTGTCATTTTAAACAAATGAGGGCAGAAACTTGTTAGTTTGCTTATTCTTTTCTACTTGTTTTGCTTTAAGAGTCAGCATTTGTGAGAGGCTTTGGTACCAAAGGTGGCCATCCTGGCTAATTTAGATAAGCCTGCCCTAATTTTTGGGTAGCCAGGGGGTGTTGTGGTGATACTGAGGGAGCTCAGTGGGGTGGCACATGCCCAGCAAAGGGGGTCAAGGCTTTAACCAGAGGATACAAGTTCATTTTCCTGAGCAGGTGATGGGTGGGAAGAAGTACCTTGAGGGAAAGGTCTTGGCTCTGTGCTGTCCTCCAAAGAGGTGTTTGAATTTCTGTGCTGGGCACAGAGCAAGGGCTCATTCCCACATCTCTGTGGGTGTCATGAGCATTTTTTTCAGGCCATGGTGACTCCAACATCAAAGTTCTTTCTAATTTTAATGACTTTGAGATAAATATATATATTTATCCACGTGTATTTGATGTTTGTTCATATATGGATATATGTGTGTGTGCATCCAGGGAAAAAGAAAACAGGGCCATGTATATCCATGTGGCATTTCTTGTCTGCCCCTAAAATACAGGTGTCTCTGTGGGAAAGAAGCTGTGAAGCTGTTTATTGTACAAGAGTTCAGGAAGTTGAGGGTATTCTATTCACTCACACTGTTTCCCAGGCTGGGCTGATCGTTTCACCTCAAAAATTAGCATCAAAGTCTATCTCACAGAAGACCCAATATTTTTAGTAGTCACAGGAAAGAATGTTGTCCACTGGGACAGAGGCTGTGGATCAGGAGTCAGGGTTTGGTTGTCTGTTACTGCTTATTTCATGGCCTGGGACAATCCTTTGGCATCAGAGAAATATGAGATACGTTCCTGTGGTTTGGCTTTATTAATGACCTGAACTCCTGGAGAAATTGTATTAATGGAATGGGGCTGGGAAACAAAGCAGGAGCAGAGAGGCAGGAATCAAAATCCCTTCATGGACATTTATATCAAGTGCTAAGTAAGGAGGGCTGTAGCCTTGGATTGATTTTTCCTGTAAAGAAACTTGGAATGCACATGGAAAAAGCAGCTTCAAAAATGACAAGACAGCTGGTACTTCAATAATTTTTAGGGGGAGACAAACCTGAAAGACAATTTTATCTTTCAAACTGGGAGCCTGGACCAGGAGCAGAATTGGGTTGGGGAAATACACCTGTGCACACAAATTTTCCCTCCTCTTGGGGTTTCCTGTCAGGTATCCATAATATTGGATGGATATTACCCATACCCCTCCTATTCCTCCTTGTATTCCTGTATATCTTACTGCTGTGACTCCAGGTGCTCCACAGCAGCTCTGACTTTCTGTGGGATATTTCCTACATGTCCCTACTCAGGATCTAATTATTTATTCCAACTGCAGCAAATCTGGTAGGTCCAGGTAAATCTCGTGGTGTAGGAACTGACAGGAAGGAGAAAAGTTTGATGCCAGGGATCAAACCTTGTCAGGGCTGGATCTCTCAGGGCTTGGATCTTTCCTACTGTTGGTTGCTCCTTGAATAAGTCTAAAACAGCTTTCATTCAATTTAAAAGGCTTTTATTGATCAAAAAGCCTTCATTCATAGACCCTGTCTTCTTGAGTGGCTGAAGCAGGTTTAACTCATGGTAGAAGTTCTTATTTGAACTTGTTTTTATCATCTTGGCTGATGCACAATTTCTTGCCTTTCTTTTTTTTTTTTTAAAGGTAACTGAGAAAAATTCACATGGTCAGAGATAGAAAAGAAATAAATAAGTGTAGGTTTCCTTCCAGTCCATTAATTTTCTTTCATGGAGCTCTGTACCACTTTGAGAGCACAATTGGGAGGAATCAAAACACGGACATCTAGACCATTACATAAGATCCAAAAGAGAACAGTTTTGTTTTGAAATTGGGTCTAGTGTATTTGTCGGAAGCCATGAACATTTCCGAGACCTCAGAACATTCTTGCTGTTCTGCCTCGGGATGAAACTTAGGTCATGTGAACTGGGGAGAGAGAGCCCAAAATATTTGAAGCCATTTCAGTAACTGCAGCCCTAATTCAAAGTCCTTTGCCGGGTGAGGCCAAGCAGGGATTTGAACCTGACTTTTGTGCACGCTCTTTTTCTTCTCTTCCCTTCCTTTAAACTTGAAGTTCCGTCTTATATTAAAGAAACCATCCCCGTGGATTCCATAAAAATGGATTTATCCAGGTCAGACACTTACAGATTTTTTTATAACTGATCCACTGTTTTGTGTCCAACCACCCCCCACCCCTGAAATAAATGAATAGATTGGGGTGGGAATTGGAAATTCCCATAAAACAACTTTCTCTGTGTTGCCTAATAATTTGTGTTATTTTACAACAGTTCAAGTTATAACTCTTTCTAACTGAACCTCTGTGCCATGTGAAGGACAGAGAGCAGGGTGGGAAGATGTGGAGTTTGGGGGACAGCATCCATCCACGGGACGTGCTTCCACTGCAGTGGATGGCTCTGCTGGGTTCACTGACCTCTTGTAGCCTGTCCACGTGGCTTTGAGGACCAGGCTGCAAACTGGACTGAGCTCCTTGTGCTGCCAATCACTCGCTGTGCTGGACAGAAAAGGAAAACACCAGCTCCTCTTCCATGCTCCGGATGCTGAGTCACCTGCGCGGTGGAAGAAAACAGCCCAGGGGCTGCTGTTTCCACAGAGTGCCTGGGGAGGTTTCATCAGCTCTGCTGGGCTTGGGCAAGTCAAACTGCAGAGCTTTAAGCCCTGGGGCCAGTCTGTGGTTACTCACACCTCCCTCGGTGCCCCGGTGCCCGAGGTGCCCGTCACCGATGAGTAAGTTCTTGTTCACCGTTTGTTTGAAAGCCAGTGGCAATATTTGGTTGGTTTGAGTTGGTGTTCCACTGATGCACAGCAGCAGTTCAAGCCTGTTTGGCTGGAAATGTGTTCCAGCTCGTCTGTGTCTCCTCTGTGTCTGGTCCCAAAGCCTGAGCTGGTCCCTGGTAGGGGTGATGAGCTGTGACCACTGTTTTGGCAGCTGACTGTCACCAGCCATCCTGGTTCAAGCCAGGGCCACTTTCTCTGGCTTTATGACGTGCTTCCACACTCTCTGCCTGCCCTGGAAGGTTCCAGGTGCCTTCAGACCAAGCAACCCTTTAGAGAGGACTCACTTTATGATGCTGTATGTGCTGTGGGACCTCTTATTTTCAGAGCTGCCCTAGTGAGCACCGAGCTGGGCACACCAGTTCAAGCAGGCTACTGGAAAGAAGATTTCTCCATGCACCTGACAGCTCAGGCAGGATGCTGCTGGTCCTTGGGTTGTGCTCCTGCAGCACCAGCCTGCCATCCATCCTGACCTCCACGGGCACGGCTCTTCCCCGCTGCTCCGAATGCGGAGACAGAGGCAGCCAGGGACTGAATGCAAATGCAGCACCACACAGCCCTGCTCCTTCCCTCAAACTATTGATTACGTGTCTGCTTTGCTCTCCCCTGGTAATAGGCCATAGGCAGGAGGCAGCAGGGCAAGGAGGAGGAGGAAAACCTGTCGTGATGGTTCGATGCGGCTGTTGAGCCAATGGGAGGAGAAAGGCTGTGGATTGGGCTGGGAGAGAGCATGGGTGGGGGGACTGTCTTAGCAACAGCAGGGAGCTGCTCTGCCCCCTCCCACCCTGCAACCAGGCTGGAAAGTTCCTGATGATGTCCCTTAATGTATTTGTCTCGCCCATGCCAAGCTTGTACGTGATCTGTGTGACTTTGCCGCGTGCGCCGGTTTATCCCCCCCCTCCATGATCCTTTGGAAAGGGTAGAAGGGAACCTTTTCTTTATCTATCCCACTAAAACCAACCAGTGAGCTCAAGGTAAAGGGATCAGCTGCTTGATTCAATGCTGTGCGAGCCCTGAGAACCAAAGTGAGGTTTGTACTGTCTTTTTGTGGTTGGTATTTTCCTCTTGATGTCTTTCCAAGGCTGTCTGAGGTTCAGACGGAGAGTTTCTTGCCAGTCTGTTGTGGCAGTGGGAGCTGGGCTCCTTGTCTGTGTTCTCACCTCTGCCAGGTGAATCCCTGCCCTTTAAAACCCAGATCACTTTGCTGGTCATTTGAACATTTATTGGAGCCAGACAGCGGCTCTTCCAGCGCTTCCCTTGCAAACGACCTTCGCTGTCCTCCTCTCACCTGCCTCCTCCTGCTCGTGAGCATCCCCATGCTTATCTCAGTGTTTGCATGCTGATAGCAGACACAGGTTTCTGTGAGTCCTGCATCTGCCCAGACGGCGGGGACAATAATAGCAGCACCGTCGGGACCAATATATATTGGTCTTAGGAGTGTGTCCAATAATGTCTGGGTCAGGGAGCCTTTAACTGCAGTGTCAGGGAATTTAGTCAGCTGTCATCGCTTCTTAATTAAAAATAGCTGAGACTCACTTACATTCCTTTGCTGTGTGTTAGCTCATTTGTCATCTTGTCCTCTGCTCTCCTGCAAACCCCCTGAACACCTCCAGAACCGGGCAGAGGGTGGAAATTCCTGCAGCAGAGAGTGGATAAGCAGTGCCACGAGCTGCTCTTTGGGTCAGGAGTTCAGCAGGACCCTTTAGGATCCATAACCCCTCAGTATAAAATGTTCTGTATGTATTTTATATATATATATATGTATATAAACCCAGGCTCTGCACAGGCATGTGTCAGGGAATAAATCAAACAGTAACTGTCCTGGGCTTAGAGGAAACTCTCCTTGTGGACAAACCAACTTACATTTTTCCATCTTGAGTTTCCAGCATCTTCCTCTGGCCCTGGTGCTCCCAAAGGCAGAATGTTTTTTCAGTCAGACCTTTTCTATGTACATGAGTGATTGGATTCCTAATTCCATGCTAAATGGAATTTAGTGGTATCTGTGATTGCTATCACCTTCCAGTAGGTTTCACTAATTTATTTGTGCTATTCCTAAGGGGACAGGGAGATGGGAGGTTACACAGAGGTTCAGGAGCTGCAGAGGGAAATAAATCACATGCTGTAATATCATTACTGAAAGAAAATGTGCCCCCCTCTCCCTGCCAAAAAAAAAGGGATTTATTGTGATTCTCACTAATGCTCAGAGCCAAGGGACAGTTTTGGCATAGTGAGAATTTTTCTGGCTTCCTCTTTGCAAGTAAATCAGAGGTGGAAGGTTATTAGACTGACTAAACTTCCTGAACTGGAAGTTGCATCCGGATTTCCATGTTTAATTGGCTGGGACTGACCTATCTTCCATGAGTTTTGCTCATCCATTTTCGACCCTGTTTATATATTTAGTCTCCCCAGCCTTGGGTGGTGATGAGTCCCACCATTAACCCAGATATAGTTTGAAAAGGTCGATCCAGGATGTCCTGTACAACCTGTGCAGGGAGGGAAGGGATGGCTCCTGCCAGGACTGTGGATCAGCTCAGCCCAGATTGGTGACAATTCCTGCTGACACCACTCAAAAAGGGAAGATCCTGAAGATCCACTGATACTTACTGATGTTCTAAAAAAATGTTTTATTTCCTGCAGAGGGGAAATTCACACGCAGCTCATGGGATAGACCTGCTTTAATTTAATATATTACCTTCAATTTTTATTTGAATCCAGTTCAAGAAAGTTGTGGAAGAGTTTATAGGGATAAACAGGGAAGTGAACTGATTTGTCTCGAGATTGTGGGGGCATTTTGTGTTGTTCTGAGGTGTACTAGAACAGGAAATCAGAAGCAACAGATAAAAGTTCCTCTGAACCCCAAAGCATCGAACTAAGGGCAGAGCCCCATGATAGTTGAGACATTTTCACTGCAGAATTTTTTTTTTTTTAAACTAATTAAGCTCTGATGACTTCAGCTGTATTTTCAGCCTCTGATTAAGGCCATGATACTAATTAAACTCTTGAATTATTAAAAATGCAAATAATCAGACCTGTGTGCAACAGCAGACTTGCTTTTCCATGCTCCAGGACAGCAGTGGGAATATTTGACAGAGTCCCTTGTGGTCACAAGTTTTTCTTTTCCCTTTTTCTTTTTCTTTTTTATATATGGCTGCTCTCCACTTGATGCAGAACTGAAAAAAGAGTCAGCTTCTAGGGTGTAAATGTCTCAGCTGCCTTGCAGCTCCACAAGGCAGTTTGATTAAAACACAGCAAAGTTTTGGAAGGAGCTCCGGGTTTCTCGACATCCCCACAGTGGCATTTTGGCTGGATGGGCTGTTGGGATTGAAATACCATCCAGTCCTTAGGGGGTGAGTCTGCTTTCAGCAGCACGGCTCTCGGAGCTGCCTTTCAGCTCCCCACTTTGTTGTCACAGTTCAAGACGCGAGCCGTGATAAATTATTTAAAGCTCCAGTTGTCCTCTCAGATCCTGTCTCTGGCATCCCCTGTGACATACACGCCCCTCCAGAGAGGTGTCCACCCCAGGGGGTCTGAGCGTGGCCTTTCCCTCAGCCCAGGTGAGTTTTGGTTGTGGCAAATGGAACAGGAGGGGATCTGAAGGACCTTTTGATGTCTTTGCTGTCGACATCTGAGCAGGCACCAAGTCCCTCTTTGTGAGCAAGAGCCATTCTTGTGTACAAACACATCTTCTGAAGGGGGAGTCTGCAATCACAAGTAGGGCTCATCCCCAGAAGTACAATTAGCTGGTCTTTAGCTCCAGTGGAGTCCTGTGGGTTGGGCGAGCAAGAACTGCCCCTCGCTGTCTCACCACTGATCCCAGGTGCTCGGATCAGGGCAGTTTCTGGGGTTATCATAAAAGGGCTTGCACAGCCCCAGAGCCAAGAGCTCAGCAATACCCTGAGTGCCATTTCTGCATTTCTGCCATAGCCTGGTTGGTGTTTTGCGTGTCCAGCCCTCCCGGCTGAGGCAGTGGCCCCTGGGGCTCGTGTCTGTCCCCTCTTGCAGCCCCTTGGCCTTGCCATTCTGGGGGCTCTGCTGGATCTGGCAGTGCCAGCTGGGGCATCAGAGGGTTATGCCAGGAGGCAATCTAGTTATAACTTGCCCAGAGGGAAGTTTCTTCCTCATGCTGAGGTAGTTCATCAGAAAGACATAAACAAAAGAAGGTGCACGAGGCGCTCTTCAAATGCAGCGAGTGCATGTCACATTTAATAACCTGGAACCCTCGCTGGTGTGAAGTGACAACAATTTATTGGAGTCACTTATCAGATAAAACCATGACCCAGTGTGTGCAGTTGAGCCCAGGCCATGGCAGGTGTGATGGTAAAGATGTGTCTTTTTTTGCTTCCCCTCTCGACTGTCCTTTTAGTGTGTTTCAACAAAGAAATAAATGGGCATTACTTTACCTATGACAACTGATTTTTTTTTCAACCTCCTGCTCTAATGGGCTGCAGGTGTTTCACAGCCAGCCCAGACTAATCAGGACAGACATTCTGGCCACAAGCCAAAATTATAAAACTGTCCAGGGAGAGAAGAAAAGAGAAGACAAGGGCTGGGGTGAGGGGGTGGGAAAGGGGAAAAAAAAAAAAAAGAAAGCGAGGAGGGAGTCACTCCATGCTGAGATTTTGTACTTTTGTGTCTCCTGAAGTGAATACATCAGTCAGGAATCAAAGGTTTGAAAAGTCATTCAGCCCCTCCAAGTGAGAAGGGGAACCATCTGCGCTCCAGGGTGGAGCTTCTCCTCCCAGTGGCGCCAGAGCAGACCTGGGGCATCTCCATCCAGCAGAGTTACAACCAGCTCATGAGGATCTCAGATCCTGGCCTGCTGGGGGCATCTTCTGCCAGAATAATGTCTGGGAGCCAGCCCTGGAGTGTTGTGTCACCACAGTGACAGGCTCCTCTGTTCCAGGGCTGAGGAATCACTGTGGGGTTGTCCAGCGTTAATTAATTAATCCTTTCGCAGAAAAATTTGAGCTTGGTGGAAACTGCAAAGACAAGGCAACTCATTCAGAGCTCTGCAGCCTCTCACCCTTTCAGATTCTAGCAGTGTCCTGCCCTCAAGTCCTGCAGCAAACCCCTTGTGTTTCCTGGAAGTTGGAGCAGTGATGGGAAGTCAGAGGGGAGGAAAGATGTGCTGTGTGAGAATGGAAGATATCCCTGTGTTCCTTACGGCTTGGGAAGGCTGGGTTGGGATTGCAGGATTTTTGGGTGTGAGCCAAAGAGCAGCCAGGATAAGGGAGCAGAGGGGAAAAGCTGGATCTGAGGCACTGGGCTGGCTTAGAGCATTTGGCTTGACTTGCCCTGAGGCATTTTAGCTGATGGGGGGAGATGAAGCCCCCAGAGGAGCCTCTCAGTGATTTTGTGAGTGCCTTGGGGATGTCCCTCACCTTGAGCTTCCCCAGGCAGGTCCCTAAAGGTGAGATGTGTCCAAGCCTAAGGGCATATCCATGGCAGCACTGTGGTTTTGGGGTCCCAATATCAGACTAATGAGCACACTCTGAGGTAAATTCACTGGATTCAACATGACAGATCCCAACCACGAGTATCTTATCCAGATTTGTTTGGAGCCAGGATTTGGTGCAGGCCAAATGTTTTGTTCTGTTTGTTTATCTAAGACATGGGTTTGGATGCTTAGCAAGGAGAAAAAAAAAACCAACCCTCAACAAACTATAACTAATGGATGTTAATTATTTTCGTTTCAGATCTCGTTTTGGCAGCTGGATGAGAAGGGAATGCCACAGCAAAGGAGGGATTACCAAGTTGTGTGTTACACATCTCACCACTGCAACAGGTCAGTGCCTTCTCCCTGGAGTCACTCTCAGAGCTCTGTGAGGAGCATCAGACCCTGCAGATGCTTTTAAAGGTGTTTAAAACAGCACAGTTGTAATTCAGAAAGGAAAGACACAGTTGTAAGGCTTAAATAATTTTAAAAAGTGGTATTAGATCCAGTTTTTTTCCTTATGGGGCGATAAAAAGGCGTTTCAGAAAGTGCTTTGTAATCAGGCAGGCTGAGTCAGTTTGGAACTTTCTGCTTTTTTGGGTGGCCTTTGGGGTTTTGAATTTTATAATTTGCTTGGAAAAGTCTGTGAGTTCTGGGTTGTTGTTCCCAAAGTGCTGTGAGAACACCGTGACATCTGAAAATACAAACTAATAGTGGCAGCGAACAGCAGCTCCTCAAAATGTTTTGTGATGGCTCAGAAATCCATGGATTGGTTTTTTTCTCTCTGATTCACCTCTTGAAGAATCCTGTGCTTGGATTTCTGACTTGGGATGACAGCGAAGCACAGATGGGGTTTCTATGTGGGGTGTCCTGGTTTGGGAGCTGTTGTGGAGATGGGACACAGAACCACATGAATATTGGGTGACAGGGACATGACTTCATTTTCTTTTCTTCTTAAGCTTATCTGAGGGGAGGAAACTGTAGAGCTTATCTTTTCCTGAGTGGAAAAACTGATCTCAAGTGCGTATGTTTAAAGCTGCAGCAGCATGAGCCAGGTTAACTTGACTAAACCACAAAATCTGACTGAGCCTAATTAGAACCCAGGATGACTCCCAGCACTTAGAGGTTTCTTTCAAGATTATGATGAGCTGACAAAACATATTAGTGGGAGGTGGAATTGGTATGAGCCATGTTTGGCAGTTTTACTACTTAGTGGCAGCAACAAGAGGCCCAGAATCCTGTGTATGTGAGCCTGGACTGATTCACCCCACCTACTTTGGGTGTTAACACCTGAGTTAGTGGCACTCAGAGTTGATGCAATGGACTGAATTTAGAGGGCAGTGAGACCCTGGCACGGGTTGCCCAGAGAAGCTGTGGCTGCTCCATCCCTGGAAGTGTCCAAGGCCAGGTTGGACGGGGCTTGGAGCAACCTGGGCTAGGGGAAGGTGTCCCTGCCCGTGGCAGGGGGTGGGAACTAGATGGCCATTAAGGTTCCTACCAACCCAAACCACTTTAGGATTCTGTGATCCTACATGATCTGCTGTGGAGCCCAAGAAAACTGTGCTCTCAACAAGGGCTGTCAGTTAATTGCTGCCCCTCATTAGGAGGAATGCAAGCCAAGGTGAGGTGTCCGCTCATCACAGTGAGACAAAGCATGGCCTAAGTGCACTGAAAAGATCAGCAGGTTCTCAGAAATGATTTCTAGAGGAGAGGAACCGCAGTCTGCCAGCTCTTAAATGCTGCTGGCTTGTTTGCGAGCACGGGTGAGGATGTAAAGAGCTGAAGGAGGGCGCTGGAGTAGTTTTGTACATTTATTTCCCAGGAATTATTTTGCTTTGAGGCAGTGCTCTCATTGCCACCAGCCTGGATCCCTGTGCTGTCCATCCTTGCATCAGGGCAGGCAGTGCCTGTTTGGGGGCTGGAGCCATCAGTGCTGGAGCAGGGCCGTGGAGCTGCTGTGCCTGAGCAGAGCCAGGCTGGTGAGGAGCAGAGCTGATTGCTGCTGGCTGGCAGTGGGATCCCATTCCCTGCCAACTCCAGGCCTCTCCTCTCCGTGCCAGCAGGTGCTTTGCCGACCCAAGCGCTGCCAAGCTTCCTCCCACTGCTCTCCCGAGCTCCAGCATTTCATCTTTGCTCGTGCTGCTGTTTATAATCCCTCTGCCCTGCCTGTTCAGAGGCTCGTTTGCTGCTGTCCTGGTGCCAGGGTTTTCCAGCCAGGGATGGAGCTGGGCTGACACTCGCTGGTTCCGCCCCAGCCCCGGCCCCGAGCAGGGAGCTCAGCCACCCCTAACAGGTCCCCTTGCTTTCCCTCCAAGAACATGATTAGAGGTTTGAGGCTGAGCAGGCAGCTGGTACACGCTCTCCCAGGGCAGCCTCTGTGTCTGGGCCTCCGCTGGTTTTGTCCAAATCGTATCTGATTCCTTTCCAAAAGCGTTTCAGCCTGGAAAACCAGACCTGGTCGCACTCATTCCTGAAATACCAGCTAGGAACAAAAAGCACTTTGGATTGGTCTTAAAATAGGTAGGAAGTTCATTTCAAACTGGGATGGTGGTTTTTAATTTTCCTCACTTAAAGCATTTGACTCTTCCCTTATGCTTTCCAGATAGAAAACTGACCTTGCTCAGATCAATCCCTGGTCTTAGACCTGAATTACTGCATCCTCTTTTACTGGAGCTTCAGAATTGCTCTGTGCCCCACTGCAGTCTCTGAAACCTCACCTCTGTACACATTCCTTGCACCTTGACCCCTCGGGTGTTCTACATAGAGTAAAGCTCCCAGCAGGTCAGATGGGAGGTTTTGCTGCAATGTGCTTTCCCATTCCACTCATTAATTTGCCAAAACAGTAGGGAAAATAAAAAAAAAAAAAGCAAAATAGACCTTACCAGCCAAGCCTGGTGGAAGTGTTTAAAAGCTCTGGTGTTCTCTGAGCTTCAGTTTCGTTCTGCATCTGTGATGTTCCTGCATCCCTGTTTACTGCCAAGCCAAGTGCTTTGTCCTCCAGACTGCCCTTCATCCAAACAGCACGAGCAGTGCCCCTGGCACCAGGGCTGCTGCAGGGCTCCTGATGCTGCCAAGGAGCCGGGCCTTGATTTTTGGAGGGGAGATCTGCCAACCTTCTGTGCCGGGGCCTTTGCGAACTTCCCCGGCGCATCTGTTTTATTTCTGCTCGTGGGCTGCACTGAATAGTCCTTTTGTGTGCTCTGTCTGACGACTCAGACTGGCTCTGAAGAAGCCAGAGATAAATATGACAGCTCCTGTTATGGAGTATCCCCTGGACGCTGCGGCCTGACCTGTACCCAGTGTGTGTCAGTAATGATGTTTATATTGCTGTGTCAACTGCAGTTCTTATCGTGTAACCAGAGATGGACCAAATGAACGTGGAAAGCTTTTCCGTGCCTCTGCTGCCGGGGTCAGCTGGAGGGACACAGATGGGACAAGCACTTTGCCATGGAGCTGTTTACCCCAATGAATGCCATGATGTTCTGCGATTCATTTGAGGGGAAAAATAATGGTGTGTGAATTGACAGGAGAGCAGCACGAGGGTGGGCTGAGGAGCTCTGCTGAGGGTTGGCAGCGGCCGTTTCTCCGCACCCCTGAGCAGCAGGTCTTTGATGCCTGAAAAAGGGTTTCCATCAGTCGGTCTTATCTCCAGAGCGTGGATATTTTGGAAAATGTGACCCATTCCGTTTGTATTTAAGCACAGGCACCAGAAAGAAGTGTTTATGCCCCCCAGACTTGCAGTTCAGTTGCTGGAGTGTCACCAGTTCAAGGCATCCCCCCGTGAGAGGCACTGGGAGCCCGGCTCTCCCCGGGCTGTCTCTGGACAGTGTTTGACTAGACTGCTTTTATCTCTCCAGCCTGTCTGTGGGAGTTGAATCTCTGTGCAGAGACTGCATTGCTTGGCATCTAATCTGCACTGGTTGACTCAGTCAGGCTCAGAAGGCAAGGGGGGAGGGAGATAAGTAGGAGGGAGAAAGGTGGGAGTGGAAAATAACATATTTGAGGGGACAGCAGGAAGCCTGGGCTCCTTCGCATCTTGGGAATTGCTCAGGACGTGACCGAGTGAGTGTTTCCTGATCCCCTTTTTCATTTTTTCCCTCCTTTTCTCGCCTCCCCCACCCCAGTGAAGACCAGGAAGAAAGGCTGTCTAGCAGGGCACAGTTGGGGGAATCCCAACAGCAAATGTCCCTAGAAAGCCAAGTGTCCCAGGCGGGTGGAACCTGGATCCACCCAGACACCTCAGTTGCAAAGATTTCCTTCCTATTCTTTCCTGTGGTACCTGGATTTCCATGGAGCATCACCTGTGCAATCCAGTCCTTGCCTACACCTTGAGAAGAGATCTCTGCATGGAGGATGTTTTCATTTGCTTCTTGTGTGCTTTTCCTGTGGAAAAATGAATCCAAGTGGAAACTAAATGAGGTTCCTCAGTGAGGGAAAGAAAGCAAGGGAGATTTCTAACAGATAAAAGACATCATTGCTTTTGGATAAGAGGGATGGGAGTTGTTATGTGAGAGGAGAGGTGGAGCAGGACAGGAAGGAGAGGTTTACAGCTGTGTGTCCTTTCAAGTACTTCAGGACAGTCCAACATAAAAGCTGCCATGTGAACATCAGATGCTGCTGCCTATTAAAGTTGGGGACCTGCTCCCACTTTTAGAGATCAATAACCCCACATTCTCTGTACAGTCAGAGCTGGGGTCACAGGATGCTCCTGGCATGTTCCATGTACTTCAGGGACTGATGATGTCTACTCTTCGTCTGCCCTAATTAAATCCATAAATGGCCTTTGTAGTCACCTGTGTAGCAGGTGACAAGTTGAGCTGCTTGAGGTCACTCGAGAGGGCACCCCGGCAGCCTTTGAAAAAGAAAAGGATTTTGATCCAGAATAGTCCTGCTGTCCTAGTTTCCTGGTCCCTTGGGCCAGCTTGTTCCTAGAACAGGGCTCTGAAAGCAAAGAGAAAAGAATTGTCTCCTCCCAGGGATGATCTAAGAATTGTGGTATTTCTGTTGTCTCAAAGCTTTTCTGTTTACTCCAGCTGCCACCTGTTTTGTTTCTTCTGTGCCTCTCATTAACACACGAGCAGTGCCACGACAATTAGGTGAGCAGATAATGTGTGAGGGCGAGTTATGATTTCTGCTCGTCCTGAAGCAGCTCTGGGTGCCGAGGCACTGATGGGAGCTGTTGCTCTGCAGGGTGCTGCGTTTGACAAGGTGAGATCATTTTCCAGGGCGAAGAAATTCTTGATTCAGATCCTCGTGGGCTCCTGTGGTGGTTTGAAATCCAGAGCAGCTCCGAAAGGATCCAAATTTCACATGCAATACGTGTTTCCCATCAATTCAGCCCGAGCCTGGGAGTGACACAGCCTCATTCTCACGGATGAAAACAAATGCAAATCCATGTGCTGTGGGGTTTTTTTTCAGCTGGATTAGCCCATTTTTCCCCCCAAATTGTTGCAAGGGCACTTGCAGGTGTTTTCTCTGTGGTAGTCCTGGCAGGCAGGTCTTTGGAAGAGTGGCCACAGCAGAGGGAAGGGCACTGTCATTAACAGGGTTTTTTCCCAAGGATAAAGGTGTGTGTGCAGAAACCTGACCCTTTGGAATACGTGTCATTCCTTCCCTGGGACCCTCCACGACGGTTCATCCTTCCTACAACCTTTTTTACCTTCTTGTAGGGTAATCAATATAAAATAAAACAGCACTAGTAGGATGGGCTTTTTAATTTTACTTCATTTTATTTGCTCAGAGGTATAAAAATAGTATCTTTTAACCTGTCAGTGTGCATTTACAACACGTCTGAGGTTTGAAAGAGGCTGTCCAAAATGAAACCCAAGAGTAATAAGAGTGTGTTAGCAGAGCCAGTAGGCATTGAATAGTCTCTGTGGTGGTAGAAAAGCCTTAGGCTTCAACTGATTGCTAATTATGTGGCTTTATTCCTTTTTAAGAAAATACCATGCAAGGTTTTTGAAGGAGGTAAAGTGTGTTAATTTGTGGAGAGTTACCAGTTTTGGGGTTGGTGGTTTGTTCCTCTTTTTTTTAATTTTTATTTTTTTTTTAAATTCCCATGCCTCAATTTGTTTTCACAGACTGGGCTCTAAAAACGAAGCCACATTCTCAAGTCCTGCCATCCATCTCTTAAGAGTGTCAAGGGCACAAGTTATTCCACCTTAAAAAGAAAAAGGGGGGGGGGGGGGGGAACCAAACACAAAAATAAAGAAAAAGGGGGAAAAATAGGAAAAAGGGGGGAAAAAAGGCCAAAAGGGAAGAAAAAAAAAGCAAACCCCACGCTGTGCAGAGAGGGAGAGAGTTCCAGCGAGGGGGCCCCCCGCTTTTCTCCGAGGGGGAATGTAAGCAGATCCCTGCAGAAACTGCTGCACTCAGCAGTTTTGAGCTTGTTTTAATTGGCCTGGCCTGAAAGAATTCTGAATGCTGTACCTGTGCCAACGAAAATGCAAATGCTTCCCCCAGCCCAGGGCCTGTCCCCCCGCTCTGGGAGCAGCAGGGATGGGGTGGGAAGCGGGGAGGCCTCGCTCTAACCCAGCTCAGGGAACAAAGGGCTTCGGAAAACGGAGCAGGAGGCGAGGCAGAGCGGGGCAAAATGTACCTGCCGGAGCTCCTGCAGCTCCAGGAGCTTTCTGGGCTCCTGCACCGGGCTGGGGGAGCCTTTGCTGATCCCTGCCTGGATGGTTTGAGCTGTGCAGTTGTTGTTTCATGCAGGAGGTCTCCTGTGCTCCAAGGGCAGAGGTGCTGCCGTGGATGTGCAGCCCCTGGGTGTTGGTGTTGGGATTCCAGGCTGGTTCCAGGGGGAGCTGGGAGGTAACAGGTTTCATTTCACTGATCTGCAAATTCTAACCCCCCAAAAGCGTGTTCTCAGCCATCCATAAAACACACCTCCTCCTAAAGGACACATCCTGAAGTCCTGGAAAGAAAGAGTAAGAAAAAAATCACCTGGCTCAGCTTATTTTTCTGCCTCGTGTCAAATTACAGCCCAGCTGTGAATTGGGAAAAGAATTAATTTTCAATAACTGGTTGATCGATTCTTTTCTGTCTTTGTAACTCCCTGTGCAGTAATGAATATGCATTCTCTGCATTTTCCAGATAAACATCCAGCATCTTAGGGTATTTAAAATTAGATCTGTATACATTTGCCGAGCAATGATTATCCTGAATTTCATCCGAGGCAATTAAAAAAGCATCACGATGACATTTAAGGTGATATTTTTCTCCCCTATGTTAAATAATTATAAATAATAATAATGATTAAACAAATTATTCTGTTCCTCCCAGTCTGGATCAACCTTTAGGTTAATAATCTAAATCATTAAAATTCATCTGTCTCTCACAGGATTGAGTAGTTTAAAAAAAAAAGATAAAATTGGAGGAACCTTTCTGCATAAGGGTGATTGATAATTACTAAAGCAAAGATGTTTTGTGGGTGAAAAATGGAAAGGCTCAGCAGATTGATTGGGTTAGATATTGGCCAGATTGAGGCACAGTTTTATCCACTGACATCCTGTTTGTGGGATGATGCAGAGGTCAAGTCCAAGCCTGGTTTTTACTAGGCTGGCTCTCAGGAATTCCTGGGTCACACTCTCTGAGTGACCTTGGGTCACTGATGGCCATTTTTTGAGGTTATTATTTAATTACAGTGGGAATTAGACCCTTATATCTACATACATACATATATGTATATATATAATTTTTATTTATTTTTCCTTAAACTGCCTCAGTGAATGAGATTTCTCTTGACTAAGCTCAGCCATCTAAAATCCAGCTCTCTAGACCAAGGTGGTGTTTGAGGCTGGTGGGTTTATCCCCAGAGCTGCCTGTATCTCTCTGTTTATGATCCAAAGCACCAAAACAATTAGTTGAGAGTGGAAACCCGACTTTTAGAGGGTCACAGCTACAAGGTGAATGGGATCCAATCTGTCTCTCAGCCTCTTTTCCCGTGGACATTGCAATGATAATGTGGAAAAAACCCCAAATCCTGTTTAGCTTCCAGAGCAATCCAAGGTGACCACCTGAAAGGTGTTTGGGCTCTTTTGGGCTTTGCACCTTCCTGGATAATTAGAGACTTGCCTGGCCACAAGATGCCAAGGAAGAATGGATTTCCAATGTAGGAAGGAAGGATGAGGCTTTCCCCGTGGGCTTTATTGGACTGTGAATTGCTCCAGCTCTTTGCAGAGTTTCTCAGAAGTAATCTTTGTTCATCCATCTTCCCCCTTCCCTCTGGGCTATTAAATCTCTCCCCACTCTGCTCCAACCAAGCCTTCATGTTGTCTTTATAAACTGCCTTTTTCTTGTTGTTGTTGTTGAATGAGACTGTGGTTTGCAGGAAAACACTCCCTAAAAAAGGAATTGGGACCACGTGGATTCCCTACATCCAGAATACAGACTACGGATGTAGAATAGGGATATATGAACACCTCCTTCAAAGGAATTGGGACCAACAGATTCCCTTTATCCAGAATATAGACTAAGGACATGGAATAAGGATATATAATCATGCCCTTCAAAGGAATTGGGACCAACAGATTCCCTATATATGGAATATGGACTAAAGATACGGAATGAAGTTATATAAGCACCCCCTTCAAAGGAATTGGGACCAAGTAGGTTCCCAATATACAGAATATAGACTGAGGATATAGAATAAGGATATGGAGAATATAAACTAGACTCCTCTAAAATGTGGAGCCATGGATTTACATCTGCCTTCACTGAACACTCTGTGTCTCACAGCAGGCTCTGCCTGTTGATAACTCTTCTCTGTCTCTCTCTCTATCTCTTTTCCTTTCCACCCCCCTTTTAAATACATTTTTCTGTTCTCATCTTACATCTCCTCCCACTTCCCCTGCCTCCCCTGTCTCCCCATCATCCCGGGTGTCCCGAACGCCGCAGCGCTGCTATCCCAGCTCCCGCTGGAAATCCACGGAGCCGCCCCATCCCAGCCCCAGCTCCAGCCCCTGCTGCTGCAGACGGGCTGAGGTTCCCTTGAGAACAGCCTTGCTCAGGAAATGTAGCTATTTCCTCTCTGGCTGCAGCCAGGAAATGAGGAGGAGGCAGCAGGGAAGAGAAGTTTTTTTCTTTTTTTTCTTTTTTTTTTTTTTTTTTTTTTTTGGAATTTGACAGGATTTTTTTGCCCTTACTTTGGAGCAAGGAATGCTCAGCCTGGCTGAAAGGGTTTGTTGAAACCCAAGGGGGTGGTGTCCGATTTTTGGGGTTGTGTTAGACCCAGGCTGAGGTCAAGATTTGGGATTTGAAAGGTGGGAGTGAATGATCCAAAGATTCGAAGCCAAAATAGTAAATGTGACCTGATAAAGGGTCTCTGCTTTCTGTTCTGACATGTTTGATTTTAGCTTGCTTGGGTTTTTTTTTTTTGATTGGTTTCTGTTTGATTGTTGATTTTGAACCAGAATTCAATCATTATAATTAACATTAAATAATTTTAATTCTATTCAGAATCCAAAGAAATTCCTATATAGAAATTCCCATCCTCTTACCCTGAAATGAAAAGGGTTTCAGCTCCCACCCTCTGATATTGGCCTACTTTTACCTTAATTTTAAATAGACTTTCTTCAAATTAATCTCAGGAGATTGTAAAGCAGTCAAGGGTGCTTTAGTTTTAATGGAAGATGTGTGGCTAATCCCCCAGATTGTTTTAAAAATCTCATTGTTATTAGTGGGAATATCCTGTAAGTTCCTACTACAACTAGTGCTTAAAACACTGAAAGTACTTCCAATGAAAACAGAACACAGTAATGATAATAATTTAGTGGCATTTTAGAAATATGTTGGTTTTAGAGTTAAACAGAAGATAATTTTTTCAAAGTATTTCAAATTCATCTATTTTAAGAAACAGACCCATATGAAATTCTCTGGTGGAAGGTTTTCCTCTACCTGTCCCTCTCCTCCTTCAGAAAAAAAAAATACAGTGCAACAGAATTTGCCACTTGATCAAAATATTGACTGTTTAAAAAATGTGATATGTATTCACTACAGATGGATTTAAAGGTTTCTGTATCAATATTGGATTTTTCTTTAATATGTGAATATATAATAGAAAGCTGTAGTCAAAGCCATATAGGAGCAAATACTACTCATAATAGTGGAGTTATTCAGTCAAAGCCAAAAAAGTCATTTCTAATCAGAGAGAAAACGATTGTTCAGAAATTTTTGAATGGATAGTTTTACAGGATTTAAATAATATATATGCAAATATGTAGAAGGGATATGCAGATATGTTGGCTGTGTAGCCCCTGGTGCCACAGCCCTGGTGTTTAGGGGGTTGAGACGTGTTTGAAACTCCAGCACTGGGATCCAAGTGGGATTTGGTGCCTTTCTGTGCTGGGGAGGTGCTGCAGATACCTGGTGTTTTTCCTGCATCCCAGATCTGGGATGCTCTGGCATTGCCTGCCATGCTGTTGCTTTCCACAGGTGGTTTGGGCTGGGAGGGACCCCAAAAATCATCTCTGAGCAGGAGGTCCACGTTTAGGTTGGCAAAGCAAGTTGGGCGTCCTCAAAGAGCAGCAAAGCCTGCGGGTTGTAGGTCTGGAATAGACAAAAAGGAGGGAGAGAAGAGGGAGGGGAGCGACTTGTAAGGAAAAAACCAGGCAGAGATAAATGTTCTGACCTGCAGTGCTTGTTCCCTCAGCACCCAGTGCCTCCCAGGCCTCGTCCCAGCTCTGTGTGTGACGGTCCCATGAGCTCAGCTGTGGCTAAGGAAACACAAATATTGTTACTCACACGTGGAGAGTTGCTCATGGACTAATCAGCTGAAGAGCAGACACATCCATCTCAGCCCTATTAACTTCATCACACAATTCCTCACTGAAGTGGGGGACTGAAGGCTCAATTAGGCACTTGTGATTTTGGCTGGTGCCTGCCCAAGAGTGTCCCGTTGGACGGTTTTGTTTGGTTTTGGTTTTATATAGTAAAGCCCAAATAACATTTGCTCATGAGACAGAGCAGGGACACACTGCCAGAAATAGAGGCTTCTGACAATTATACAGGATGTTGCTGTGGTGTTATCATATGATTCATCCACTATGAGCATGAACAATTGTTAACCTCAAGACACTCTCACTTTCACGCCCTCTGACACACATACCACTGAGGACAAATATCCTCGAGATGAGTAAAACATTAGGACTGGGGTTTTTTTTTAACTCCTAAAGGTCAGTTTGTCTCGGGTTCATATGTCAGGTTTTAAGTTTGCTGGCCAGTCCTTGAGTGTGGGGAGTATCAGGAGGATTTTCTGCGAGCGAGATGACGTGCTCGCTCAGTAAATCCTTTCTTGGACGCTGATCACAGTAATGGCTGTGGACAGAGACCCATGGCCCATGGTGGAAACCACTGAAATCAATTACAAAGAGAATAAATTTGGCCCAGATGTTCTGATACAACTGAGCTGAACACAGGAGGGAGTTACACTGAGGAATGGCTGCAGTAAAGCTGGAAGAAACATGGCCAGAGGTATTAAGGCACTTGCAAGAGCACAGTCCTTGTGAAAAACTTCTGTGCAGGCTTTGCTTGGCAGGAATAAATTGGTAGAGCAATAGCAGCTTGGATCAGCTGGGCTTTGAGCCTTGTAGTGTCAAATTTGCACATCCTGAATCTCCCCTACCATGGAGAACAGCTGGATAATGGATGAGCTTCTGTGCAACCCCTTTTGTTATCTTCTGTTCCACCATAAGTGGTTGAGGGCCACCACTGGGTGTGCATTTTGCAATTCTATTTGTTGAATTGAATCTAATTTGCTTCTGGCCTGCCCTCCCTTGCCTTTCAGAGCTGGACTCGGGCTCTTGCTGTTGGTCACCCACCCAACTTGTGGCGGCTCTTTTTGCCTTGCGAACTCGCAGCACTAGATGGCAGTGTGATGGCAAAAAACCTGCCCTGCCGGGGAGAAAAGTCAAATTTCACCTCCGAAAAAGCGACTGGGTGAAATTTAAAATTTGAATGCAAACCAACCAGGCCTTAAAAAATGCCTCTTCAGCCTCCCTACGTTCCCGTAACACTCTCTGCAAAGAGCTGGGACGAGGTCTTCACTGATGACCCAATGGCACAGGAGCGACGCCAGTTTATGCCACCCACAGATTTGGCCCACAGAGTATCACAGTATCACAGCCCTGCTTGTATGTGATATTAGGTCAGGGCATTTGGGCGAGGTTGAAAAGGCAGAAGCAGCAAAACAAACAAACATGATCTTTTCCTTCAAAACTGAGCTCTCCTCCCTCCTCCAGCTTTCGTTTGCGCCTCCTCGCAGGGTCGTGCTTCGAGTTGCTTTGCAGCCCCAGACTTTGTGGTGCAATAAATTAAGCTATGGGTCATCTCATTCCAGATGCTTTGAAATGAAAAGGCTCTGCAGCGTCTGTGGGCCCAGAGGGGGGTTTAAGTGGTGCACAGGTTTGGGTTTCTGCAGGCAGAATTCCATCCTACGAGCCCACACAATCGAAGCCCACGGGGTACGTGTGTTCACGTGTGTTTTCTCAGGTCTGGACTAGTGCCCTCATTTATGACCAAGGCTTTAAAAAGGAGGAAAATGTCACAGCACAGAAAAAATAAACAGGGTAAAAATAAATGGCAGAAGGACAGTCTTCACCACTCTAAACATGGTCCTTTCTGGACGTCACCAAGACAGCTGTTGGCCGAGAGTGAGATCTGAAGGTCTTTGTTAGGAAACGTTATTGCTGAGATTTTCACTGTTTGGATTTCCTGTTTTCCTCACTTCTGAACCCTTTAACTTTTGTAATCTAAGCAGGGTCAGGTCTGGTCATCCGTGGGGAAACAGCCTGACTGTGAACAACAAGGCTGTGTGCTGGGAGAGCAGGGCTGGGCTGGCAGGAGGTGAACTGGGCAGGCTGGGGAGGTGGTGGAGGCAGCAGAACCCTCAGCAGGGTCTGCCCTGACCTCCTGGGCAATGCTGGTCAAAGGACTTCCCTGTCTGAACTGCATTTGTCTAGATAAAAAATTTATCTAGCCTTGCTTTTGAGACATCAAGTGATGGAAACCCACCCAGTGTCCTTCAGAAGCGCTTCCAGGGGCTGATAAAAATGAGTGTCTTGCTTTTGGTCAAAAGCTGCTTAGTTTTAATTTCCTTGTCATTGTATGTGGTTATACCTCTCTCTGTAGGCAGAAGAGCTCCCAGGAGAATTTTGATAGAAGTCTTTGATGCCTAGATATGTTCCAAAAGATGCTCCAAGAGCCATCATCTTTCCGATAAGATGTCAAAGTCAAGTTGGAACCATTTGATCTCTCTCAAAAAACCATACTTTTTAAAAGAACATGCCAAAATCCATTCAGGGTTGACTATCCAGAGACTCCCCACCCAGTGTCAGTGTCATAAATGGTTTCAGCAGCCCTGCCCTGGAGTGGGGATCTCCCTGCATGGGCCTTTGTGTGACCATGGGGATTATTTTCCCAATAATTTTCATCCTAAAGGGGATGAAATGAAAGCAGTGTAAAGGTGCGTGAATGAAAATACAGAGCAAGAGAGAGGTTGAAAAGCCCCACCCCCTTTTTGGCAAGTCAGGTAACTATACCAGCATAGCTGAAGGGATTATAATCCCATTGTGGAAGGTGCTGTTAACGTTGTTGTGTAACATTATTTGTCACTGTGTGGTATTTAAGAGTTACTCCAAAGTGATTAAGACTGTACAAGGTGGCTGTGCACCAGATGAGCCTGGGAGTAAATCAGCACTGTCTGTCATGGTGTGCTGAGCTCATTTTTCACCCTGCATGTGGTTTTGGTGTAAGATAGAATTAGTTCTGTCACTCCATCCCTGGAGTGTGACCAGGAATTCTGCTCAGCACCATCTCTGCCAGCATCCCCCTTTTCCTTTCCACCATTCAGCTTCTTAGACACTGATGTTGACCAGGGAACTGGTTGGATCTGCTCTGGAAAGCAATCTTCACCAGGCCAAAAGATTTCCTTCCCTTCCTAATTATTCATGGCTTTTCTCAGGGATATCATGGCACAGCTCATCCACGTTCTTGATTCCTTGGTGATAGTGAAATCTTCCCACCTGCAACTGTAATCAAGTTCAACTCTTTTGAAGGACAGCTGGGAAGACTTTCACAGGGTTGGATTTATCCCAAAACCTCCACCAAATGTCTTGTTTTTCACCTTCAGATTCATAGGAATAAATGATGCCATGCAGGTGTTTGGGGCTTCTCTTCACATTTATGGTGCTGTCTTGAAGGAAGGCAGAGAAATCACCTGGGTTGTATCAATTCTTGTGTTTGTAAGAGGAGAATTGGGTTCTTGGGTTGCTGGATGGAGAGGATGGAGCTCCACTCAGGCTGTCAGGCCTCTGAAGGTTTGCCAGGGCAAATCGAACTATGACGTGGAACAAGAGGACTCGGGGTCCTGTTTGATACTGCTCTGCTTTCCCAGCGCGTGGGACAGCGGGAACTCCTCCCGAGCAGGTGGAACTGGGCAGCAGCTCCAGCTCTCCCACTCCCTGGCCTCCCAGCAGCGTTTGCTGCAGCGGGAAGTTGTGATTTTACAGGGACAAGGGGCCAGCAGGAAATTCCTTCCTCCGCCCCCCGGAGAAAGGAGGAAGCCGGAGCAGCTCCTGACTCAAACCCCGGCTGAGTCACTGCGGGCTGGGGGGGTGCTCAGGTCCCTCCAGCCCCTGACCCTCCCCTGCTCGCCATCCCCTCTGCAGCGCAGCTGGAATTCACTCGCACCGCAGTTATTTGAGAGGGGAGGGTGGAAATGAGCAGAAAAAGACCCGATTTGGTTAAAGCCATCCTTTAATACGCGAATAAACAACTTATGGCAGGTGCCTGGCAGCTGGTGATAATTAACGGAGTATTTATTGGGATCAGAAAAAATATACTTTAGCTGAACAAGTCTCATCTGTCTTTGGCTCGCCACAGACTCGGGGTCATTCGCTGTCTGGCTTGCAGATAATAAATCAAAGGGCTGGAGAAACTGCAGGAGAGAGGGCATGAACTGCCCGAACATTTAGCTTATTGTAGCGAGCACCAGCCCAGCCAGAGGGAAACTTTCCCAGCACATTTTCACTTATCTGCAAGCCAGTTATTCCCTGTAGGCAGCCGAGTTGTCTGAGTAAATAGAGGTCACTTTACCTTGACTAAACAATGACTTTGCTATAGTCGGTGCCAGCTTTGTAGCAGTCACAGAATGTACTTTAAAGGCTCGTTGGGGGCAGGCTGGCAGGGCGAGCGAACCAGTCAGTCTGGTCTACTCTGGGCAGGATTTAGGATGCTTAGTTGGATGATGCCGCGGTCGGATCAGCTGATCCCGTGCTTTGAGTGGGGATATAGTATGCAAACGACAGACGTGTCTAAGGAGGAAGCAGCCAGGAGCTGGGGGAGTGGAGAAGGGATGACTTTCCTCTGATGTCAAAAATCCCATCATTCAGTGCTCGCAGTGAAAAAGGCGAGAGGAGAAGAATGTGGAGACAGAGAGAGAGACAGAGAGAGAGAGAGGGGGAGAAGAAATGAAGGGAAAGGACATGCTCATTTTTCTCCCGAATTCTGTAGGCTAACACTGCCCACCCTGATAGGATGGAGAAATAAGCCTGATCCTGAGTGCCAAGTTCTGCACAGCCTTCCAAGCCCCAGGGATTGTTCCCAACCCCATCCCGATCTGGACTTGGTTAGTACTGTCTTGATACGAATAATCAGGTAGATAAAAATTGCCAAGAAACTTGCAGCAGTTTCCACAGGGCTCTCTTCGGCTTATCTTTTATTTCCGGCAGTTTTAATTTGCTGATCGTTGTCTGTGTTTTGTGTGAGGCTTTAGATAACCCAGCTCTCCCAGGATTTCTGCAGTGTTGGGATACAGGAGCAGAGCTGGATGTAAGTGAATTAGCTGGGAGCACCAGGAGCTGCCTGGAGCTCTGTCCAGGTTCCTAATTCTTCCTTCCGAGGGGCTGATTTTTCAAAAGGTGCCAGATTCTGTTCTTCATGCCTTTCGCTGTGTACCGTTGCCTGTAATTAGTTTCTCAGCTGAAAAAGCTTTTTCAACTGGGGGGGGGAGGGGGGGAATCCC
>JAWWES010000067.1:3821295-3844985 GCA_035583135.1 Lophotriccus pileatus
GGAGAGGAAGGCAAGGGGAAAAAAAAAAAAAGGCAAAAAAGCACCAAAAAACAACCCCCCACTTTTTTGGGCAATGGGTTGTTTTTCTAAGCAATTAATTAAGCGCTGATTTTAAAAGAATTTGAATGAATCCTTCCACTCTGTGTCAAGCATGGGTTTTGTATTAATCACTTCGCTGCTTGCTGAGTGAATAAGGGCCGAAAAAGATGCAGGGAGTAAAAATTTCCCCAGGAAATGAATCAGACAAGGAACCTATGGCTCATCTCGCCTCCTCCAAATGAAGAAAGAGAGGATTTTGTCAATGGTGGGTCAGTTTACAAACGTGTCCTTTGCAGCGTGAGTCACGGTAGTGATACATTTCACAGCAATGCAGCCGCAGATGCAGTTTAAATCCAGGACTGAATGCCAGCTAAAGATAAATAGAAATGAATCCTCATGCCCATAATAGTAATGAGAATGAAAATGCAACCTGTCAGATCTGCTGGTTGTGTCGGCCAGCTCTTGCTGCCTTTTCAACCGGTGTCAAAATTCCTGCTGGCTTTAATGGGAGCAGAATAATCCCTGGTGGGGGGATGGACGTGGTCTTGTGATTTCCATTGGCTGATAAGCGAGGGAGAGACGTGGATTTTTGGAAGGTGGGGCTGTGGGCACCTCCAAACGTGGATGCTCCCAGGTTGGCAGCCCCTGTTTGTGACGAAGGAATCGGGAGCAGGTGGGAAGCAGTGCTGTTCTCTGGAATTGGCTGCAACCTGTTACCAGTTTGGAGATTTCCAAAATGCTGGACAAATATTTATATTTTTTTTTTCCCCCAAAGCACCAGCCTTTGTTAGTGTTAGAGCTGTTAAAAGATGTGTAAAAAAACTGTTGTTGTGAAACTACTGTCAAGATTTGTCGTCGTTGTTTTGGTTGTGGGCGAGATAATGACATTTAGCAGCAAATCTGAGTTGAAATACAGAAAATTTAATAGTTTTCACTGGTGCCACTTTTTCCAGTGTTTCCTGAGATTAATCCTTGTTAAGAGTGTTAGTCCTTGTGGTTTTGTTTTTCCTCAGTAGCCATCTCTAACGTGCCAGGCTGTGAAAGCCGAGAGGTCAGACATGGATCAAATATTTGGTGGGTCCACCAAAGCCAGTGGTGTGATCACAATTTATTGCTGGCCAAGTTCCATCCACTGGTGTCCTGAAGTGGGATAAGATGAATAGCTGGGATCCTGCAGGTCCTTTTGTTCAAGGTAATGCTCATCCTTGGAAAGGTCGTTATATCAAACAAGTTTATAGGCACAGATTGAATGTATGTTTATTTATTAGTGCAGTTTTTCAGTCTTTGGGCTCAAAGACCATCACAGTTTGCAAATATCGGCGTGTTTTTAAAGTGATAACCCTGGGGCAACGCCAAAAGATTGGAAAAGAGGTGGAGAGTGGCAGATTTGGAGTCAAATTTTAATTTATCAAGTCCCTGGCCAGGACATTACAATAAAATCAGTCCTCTTCTCTTTAAATGGAGAAAGAGTCAGAGGCTCTTGATTATCCATGCAAAACAGGCCAGGGCTTTGATTTGTAAGGTGTTGCCTGCCACACTGTTAAATGGATGAAGCCAAATTTAGATTCCCCAAAAAAATTCTACATCAGGTGGTCGAGGCAGAGGCCCACTTTCCAACCTTATCCTTTCCCCATCCTTCCCCTTCCCTCCTACCCCCCAAAAAAACCAAGCCTGCTTTGAAAGCGGGAGAACCCATCCCGAGGAACAATTAAAGCGACGATCCGGGAGAAAAAAAAAAAAAAACCCGAGCCTCGGTAGCTCTGCTTTGACAGGTCTTTGGAGGATTTCAAGGAAGTTACACCCACTTCATTCATGATAATCGGCTGTTTAACGGCGGAGCCGCTCGGTGTTGTGAATGAAAAGGGAGCGTGTTTTGGCTTGCAGGAACGACTGGAGGATCTTAAATGCTTTCCCTCCTCAAATAACCAGCCACGTTTAAAACAAGGGGGGGTAAAAAAAAAAAAAAAAGAATATATCTGACTTCATTCTTGAGATGAAATCAATGAGTGTGAGATTCAAGGAGGTGGTGGTGGGGGGGGAGAAAACCAAAACAACCACCCAGCGTCTAAAAGCGCATCTTGCTTTGCTTTAGAGACCCAGGGATGTGTTCCACCCCTTTTGGTGGTGATTCGTGGGTCGGGGGTAAAAAATGCAGCCTCTGGATGGCCTTGGATGCAGCTGGGCCCAGGTGCTGGTGACTTTCATGCACTCGTGCTGAATTGTTGGATTTTGTGTCGTTTTGGTGGCCGAGAGGCCTGTGCAAGGGTGGCGTTTTCGTTGGGATGGGTTGTGGGGGCTCTCTGAGGAGCTGGGGGCTCTGTGCTGTGCCTGAAGAGGCTCACTGATCAGACATGCATTGATTTTTGGGGGTTGGCTTTGTGGAACACTTCGATTTCTGGAGCTGCCCTGTGACAGGTGCCTCCATCCCTTCACTCCAGAGAGTCTTGGGTGATAGAAGGACTCCTGGCAGGCTAATTCTGTATTGAATTAAAGGCAGGAGCAAAGATGGTTCAAAGGACTTTCTACCTGCCCTTATTCCCAATTAATCTGGTAGTAAAATGGCTTTTTGGAGGAGCAAGGAGCACGCCCACCCTCTGCCTCCTTTACCAGGCAGGGATCTGCCCGTGCCTGGGCAGGAAGGAATGCAGTTCCTTTGATCAAAGAAACGCCCACAGGTGGTTGCAAAACGTTTGTCATGGAACTGAACCAAATGTTTATTAATTGGAGTTTAGGAAGAAACGTGTGTAATCATTTCCCTCGCTGCCTCTCATCTGGATTTGGGGTAAAAGTGCCAGCTGTAATGGTTTTCATTTGAACTGTGTGTTGCAAAGCATTAATTGGTGTATTATGAACGGGTTTGTGGAACTGGCCTCTCCCTGACAGAGTGAGTTTTACTCAAAGGAAGCCCAAAAAAATCAACTGGAGAAAAGGCAATTCCATCCTTCCATCCGAGGATCTTTCAGCAGCTCTGGGGGAAGGTGGGAAAACAATTTTTCTCATCCTTTTCACATTAAAATAATTCCCAGAGCAGTGTTCAACTAAAGGCAGGATCTCACTGGGGAGATTTTACACTTTGTGTGAAAAAGGGCATTTTGGGCAAAAAGGGGCTGAAGGCAAAGGTGGGTTGGAAGAATTACCCAAATTCTTTCTCCTTTTACTCCATAGAACCGTGTTTGGGGAAGTCAAGAACTGAGCAGATCCCTTTTTTAGCTCCACTCATTTTCAGGGTGAGTGAATCCTCTTGTCTCCACTGCTGCTGTCGTGTCCTGTGCAGCTCCACAGTGTGACTTAAGGTTCAGAGGGAAATCTCTCTTTTTTTAATCTTTGCACTGATAACACAGCTCTTAATTTAGCAGCAGTGAGGCAGAACATTTGGATTTTGTCATCCATTTCCAAAACTATTGTTGGCTTCTTATTCCTTTGTTTCCACCCGCCAGCACCCCCCACTCGTTTCAGATTTACATTTTATTGCAGGTGCCAAAAGATAAGTTAATGCCAACTTGATGATTAATTAACTAATACTTTCCTCTGCTGGAAGATGGAAAGCCTTTATCTAAGTAACCTATTAATTATTATTTTATTTATTACTGCGTGGGTACATCTGAATGGATTCAAATTCCGCCCTCCTGAGAAATTTGGGCAGGAATTTATAGTAACAGGAATGAGAGGAAGCCAAAGGAACCTTCAACTTGTTAATCAGAAATTATGTCTTAATGTTGGGATCGGGGTACTTGTTGATCCGTATTTTGCAAGCCCCAAGCCATTAGCTGAGTCTGGTTGTCAAAACCACTGGTGTTCTGCAGTTCTGAGGCTTTTCCAGTGTGCTCAGAAGGGCAAAATCCGATAAAAATCTTGATTTTCAAGGGGCTGTGAGGATGGCTCAGCTATTCCTAAGGTGTCTCAGCCTGGTTGCCTGACCTTAGAAATAAATAGTGGAAAAAGCACAGCTGGGAGACTTCAACCCACCTGACCTATGTCTTGTGTAGAAGTTTCCAGAAGCCTCTGCACTGCAAACAGTGGTACATGCCCTTTGTTTTGTGAGCTGGGAATTGGCTGCAGGAACTTTGTCTCAAGTTAGAGTCTTTGCAGCAGGATATTTGGAATTCAAGATGGAATTCAGACAGCCTCCCACTGAGGGAATCGTTATTCAAAGTGCCATAAATGCATTAACACAGGAGCAGAGATGTGAACAGGTTTAATTTAATAATGAAGAAGAGAAAAAAAAAGGAGGAAACTTGGGTTGAACAACGATGATAAATTTATTGGTGGTGAGCTTGGTTACCTCATTCTCTTGAAATTATGATTAGACAGTAGGAATGAGGTAAGTGCATATTTTATGGCATTTCTGAGGATCTTGCCTATGGGCAGAAATTAATGCTGTGGAAGTGAGAGGTGTTGCACATCCCAGGTAAAATTCCCACCAGGAAGGAACAGTAGGGCATTGCTTCAGACTCCCAGGAGCTCTGTGCACAAAGGTGACTTGACCCAGCCAGTCCATTTGTAAAGGGCTTCACCTCTGGGGGGCTTGAAACACCTCTGTGTGCAGGGAGATTCCTCTTTTCCTCTCCTCCTCGGTGCTCTGAAAGATATAACACATCTCTAATTGATGTCCCCAAGTGCCATTGCAGATTAAATATTGAATGCACATATGCAGCACAGTGAATAACACATATGGGTGTAGATAACATGATAATATGGCTTGTGAACCAGTGAATAACGTGTGTGCTCATGGAATAACCATCCTAGCCTTGTTCTGCTCCTGCTGAAATCTGGGCCCAAGTGCCTTTTGCTTTGATTAAGCCCTGGGCATGAATATGTTGACACCTGTTAATCTGCTGAATTCACTGGTGCCTAAATTAGAAGTGAACCAAGTTTTCAGAAGTCTTAGAGCTACCCTTGACTGCAGTGGGATTAATCTGTTCCTGGGTGGTGTGAATAATGGGCTATTTTTAGGGGGGGGGGAGGGAGTAAGGGAGATCAGTGGGAGAATCACAAAGTTAATGGAGAAAAATCTCCACCCCCCCCTCCAACCCAAAAGGAAATCTTTTACCCTCACAAAATGTCTTTCCTCGTGCTTAACATACTGTCTTTGCCTTGAGCTTTCACAAAGCAAAATAGAGCAGGGATAAGGCAAGGGGGAATGGCTTCAAACTGAGAGGTTTAGATTAAATATTGAGGTTAGATTTTAGATTATGGAATTATCAGGAAGAAATCCTTCCCTGGGAGGGTGGGGGGACCCTGGCCCAGGTTGGGCAGAGAAGCTGTGGCTGCCCCATCCCTGGAAGTGTCCAAGGCCAGGTTGGAGCAACCTGGGCTGGTGGAAGGTGTCCCTGTCCATGGCAGGGGGTTGGAGAGAGATGATCTTTGAGGTCCCTTCCAACCCAACCCATTCCATGTGATTCTGTGAAAGTGCACAGCATTAAAGGCTGGGTTTACCCAGATGAAGGAGGAGTGGGAGGCAGCAGCAGCAGCTTCTTTTCATCGTGTGTCTCAGAGGTTCGTGTGGTCACCTCAGATGTGGGACACCCTGGCTCGGTTACCTCCCTACCTCCAGGAAATTTGAACCCCATCCAGCCTGCAGGAATGTGTGCTAAATTCCAGCCTACATTAGTGCTGTTCTGCTTTGCATGAATAGCTAAGTATTGACAGAGGCAAGGTCTTGGGGTGGGTATTCACCTTCCTGCCTCCTCCAGCGTTTGTGGGAATGATTTGACTGGTGAATTGTTTTATTTCAGTGACTATTTATAATGAGGCTGCAGCTTTGAGGACTGGTTGTGCATTTTAATTGCTGGCTATTTAATGCAGAATGTATTGTCCTTGAAGCAGGGATCAGAGCCCGGGTTTCCCCTTTGCCACATCAGGGAGCTGTGCTCTGCACTGAGTCCATCTTTTCCACTGAAAATGTGGGAATTCCACTGCAATGTGAATTCCATCTTTCTTTCCCCACAACTTTAGCAGGAGGTGGAGTGAGTCATGACAGCAGAAAGCAGGTGGTTAAAGCACTGACCTGCAGGGTTTGGAGAGCTTGGATGGGTGACACGTTCTTTATTTCTTTAGTCTTGTCCCCACTGGTCTGCTGCAGAAATGGAGGGTGCTGGGACCTCCTTTGCATGTAATTTGCCGTGGTCACTGCATTTTATGCAGGGGTATGAGCAGGATGAGTGTTTCAGCACACTGGGTAGCCAAGACCTGAGTCTGAAATTTCGAGCATTGCTCTCTTGGGCACCTCAGACCCCCAGATTTCTGCGTAAGGAACCTGAGCCATTTTGTGGGATGAGCCTGGAACCACTGGGACACATTTTTCACGGTGTGAATTTTACCTGCAAGAGTTGTAGCCCCTGAGGAGTTTTCATGGAGAGGCAGAAACGGTGAGGGCAGTGCACTGGCAGCAGCTATTCCCTCCCTTTCAAATCTAAAGGGAATCCCCAGTAGATGCAAAACAGTTTTAGGGGTATCTGTGGAGCAGTTTCCTAATATAGAGCAGTTGCTGAATGTTTAAAAGTTATGCCAGTGGACCAATGCTCTAAATTTGGAGGGTATTAAGCTGCGCCCCTGGGCTGTGTGTCCTGATGGCTTGGCATAGGGGTGCTTCTCTTGGATTATGGAGCAGCTGGGAAAAGCAGGGAGCTTAGACCTAGTGGAGGTAACAAAAAGCAAATGTCATTTGAGGCTGAAGCTGGAGGGAAGTCCCAGTGATGCTTTGGATAAACCTGTTTCTTGCCCAGTGCTCTCTGCTCAGGGATGTTCAGGTGACTGTGGAAAGGAGTGAAAATAAAGTGAAGGCTCCACTACACAACAGGGAGGACATAGGCATCCAAGAAGTCTGGAAGATGATATCCCATAGATAGATGGGGTTTATTCAATATATTCTCCCCCAGAGAGGCTTTTATTTTCTGGAAGGGTCTTTGACCAGAAAGAAGAGGTGGAGGTTGTAACTTTGGGTATTGCTGAGGTCTGTCCTGGCTCCATGTGCTTTCCTAGGCACTCACCTCTCTGTCTCTAGGTCTGTGCTCTTTCCAAGGCCCCTATCCTTTTTCCCTAAGCCTGTGCTCTTTCCTAGAGATCCATGCTCTTTCTCTAGGCTGTGTTTTGCTGAGGATCAGCTGAGCATCATTATTAGTCTATTTACAACATCACAGAGCAGAGTTCTACTCCGCAGCAGCTATTGAGGCACGCAGTTATTAGCACACTTGGAGTATCTGAGAGAGGCTTGTGGCTGCAATAGCTGGACAAGGCTCACAATTATTAGCATCTTAATAGCACCAGAGAGGAGGTTTCAAGCTGCAATGGCTTTGGAAGCTCACGATTACGAGCTGTTTGCAACAGGAGTGAGGCAAAGCTCCTGATGTTTATTATATTGCCTGTCGGTCTGTGTCCTGATCCCGCTCAGTCATGCGTGCTGGGAACAGCTTATCCATGGTGCTCAGGGAACAGGGTACCAGAATCCTCTTGTGGCCCATCAGCAAGGCTGTCTGAGGACCTCACAAGGCTATAAAAGGAATGAAACTGTGTCGGTATCCGTGTCTCCTTTTTCTTTCCAAGAAGCAGGGATGTTCACCGGGATTAAATTGGTGGGGCTCCAGAGGAAGTTTCTGTCACACAAGATGGGCTGTCAGGAGAGATTCCCCGGGAAGGTCTTCCTCTGAGATGTTCACATGTCTGTGTTCTGGGTCACAAGGGCAGTACTGCCCAACAGACCAGGACCTCGATGTTCTTAGCAAGTGGAATGGGGTTTGGGTTTTTTTTTAATCCTGTTCCTTCTCTGTTCTTGAGGCAGAAGAAATAGGCTGTGAGTGCCACATGTGTGTCTTGTACTCCAGATTTCTGGTGGAATAGTCTGTCCTGGCTGTGGCTGTGAACTATCCACATGCAGTGGGTGATGCATTACACCTTGTGCCTTGATTGTCTTATAGAATCCCAGAATGGTTTGGGTTGGAAGAGACCTTAAAGATCATCTTGTTCCACCCCCTGCCATGTGCAGGGACACCTTCCACTAGCCCAGGTTGCTCCAAGCCCTGTCCAACCTGGCCTTGGACACTTCCAGGGATGGAGAGTTTATCAGTGAGTTTTCCAGTACCCTTATAGGGAAAAAGATATAAAGAGGAAAAGCACCTTTAATACACAAGGGGTCAGGTACGAGTGTGGGACAAGAGGTACTTTCACTGATAAAGTCTCCAATTCATCTGTCTTTTAAATGTAACACAGATGTGCCTATGCCTGAACCACGAGACTGAAGGGAGGAGAGACTATATGTTTATTTGAGCCCCTCGTTGTGTTGCTGGCAGTGTGTCCCTGGTTTCCATTCCTATTTTTTGTTCCCTTAGCAATCCATTTGCTGCTGCCCTTTCCTCCCTCGCTCAGCCAGCACTCAACACTCTCCAGAGCACAATGGATTCCTTTCTGCAGTGAATCCCCTGCTCCGTGCAGGCCTCCTTTCTCCAGGATACATTTCAATGGGAAGAAGGAGGGAAAGTATTCCTTGTTCCTGGTGAAAAACTGGCACTGGCAGCCTGGGTTATTTTGTCGGACGTGTGGCTTTAAGTGACGCCTTTGCCATCTGTTCTGTCTGCTAATTATGAATGCAAAACAAACGTAGCCCACAATTGCTTCATTTAGAATAAGGGATATGGCGGTGACCAAAATAGTTTTATTTTGGTGTCAGATGCTCTTTTTATTTCTCCTGTCTCTTCCTAATCTAAAGCAGGTCTGAAGCCTCTTCTGCCTCTCCTAGTTTGCAGCAGGGGGATGTTGCTGTGACAAACCAGAGCGTCTTCTGCGTGTTCACCCTTTTAAGGGACAATCCCACATGAGCAAGGAAAGGGAAAACACTGCATGTGTTGAACTGTGAGGGCTGGTTTCGGCCTTCATTTTTTCAGTTCAGTTGTGCTGATCTTAGATCTGCAAGTACCTCAAAGAGAGATGCCAGGATATCTCCAGGAAGTGTGACAGCAGCGCATGAACCACTTTCTCAGCCTGTTCCATCCCTGTTTCCTCTTTCCAGAGCCGAGTTTTGCAGCCAGACTGGAATAGCACGGCAGTAAGGAATGATGCATTCTGCTGTGGCTGTGTCCAGAGCTGGAAAGGTGCATTTTTTTGGCTTTTGGTTGTAAGGTGGGTGATCCATCCCCTTCCGTGACTGGGCCATAAGAAGCCCCTCTGTTTGCTCATCGGGTGCTCATCTGCTGTTTAATGCCCCCAAACTTGCTGCTGACTTATTTCAAGCAGGGCTGTGACAAATCTTAGAGGTATCACTGGCAGCACAGCCACGGATTGAGGTGACCTAGATTTGGGGAAGGGAGATGAGATCAAACACTCCCTGTGCTTTTTTCTGAGGGGATGTGCAGCCGGCAGAGCTGAAGTGGTGGAGCAGTTTCGCTCCGAGTCATCTGAAAGAGGCAGATGTTTTCCCCACCAGGTGATCCATGAGATGTGCTAATCTGTGACCCCACTGGTGTCACCTGGCCCTTCTCAGCTCTCGAGGCTGAAGAGGAGGTGGACAAGTGGCCCTGAGGGTCATGTCCCCATAAGACTGGCTGCTTTCAGATCTACATCTGCTTCACTTCAACCCTCCTTGCTCCCGTTGTGAGCATGCAGACATGTCTCTTACTCCTCCTTCCTTCCCTCCCCAGCCATCACTCTTCCTGTGATAATCAACATATTTCACTTTATTTTCTGTCTGGGTCTGTGTTGAAGGGAAATGGGGTGACAGTGTTTTTATACCTACTAGAAACAGTGTTTTGGGCAGTAGAAGACCTCCCTCTTTCCTCCCCATAAGTCTTCTCCAAGAGAACTCCTTGGTTTGTGCTTCAACATTCTCTTTCCAAATTATTTTGAAATTCCTCTCGCTGCTTTGCAGTCTTCCTAAAGTTCTGGTTGTTCCATTTTTAACCCCTTTTGAGGTTGTAGAGGGAAGGGGTGGCAAGGGACACACTCTAAGTAAGATACCAAATCTGGAAAATTCTCCCTCCCCGTTTTCAGAGCCCAGCAAACTGTCAGAGCACAGCTGAGGCAGAAATACGTGGGGTGTTGTATCTTGTCTGGGGTGTGAAATGCCCAAATCAGAGATTAAAACCAGCATGGGCTGTCATCCAACAGACAGGTCCCAGCCTTGGGCTTGTCTTTGAACACTGGGCAGTCAGAGCAGCATCCTACCTTAGGCTGGAGGCCACCTCTGCTTCAAAACTTAATAAAAATGCTTCAGGATGTTCCAATACGAGGGTTAAAGATTTAGTTGGTGTCCCGGGCCTGAAGGATGATGTTGTGGTTTAAGCATTTGGACTGGGACCAAGAGATGTGAGATAAATTCCAAGCTCTGTTGTGTGCTTCCTCCTGAAAATCACTCTGCTCCATCCCCTGCCTGTCAAACCTCGTGCTCTGCTCTCACCATTTCAGCAGTGAACTTGCAGTGCTGGAAGCTCCTCCTTGATGGTGCGAGTAATTTTCTGAGAGCCTTAACTGTGGGGTTAAAATAATGCTTTAGCCCCGTGTGCCCACGAGAGGGAAACCCTTTGAAGTTTGAAAGTAAGGGCACAAAAGCTCAGACAAGTTTGAAGGGCAGGATGATTAATGCTATTTACTGAGCCTGGTGACAGTGAGAAACAGCCTGGATCAGAGGGACTGAGGGGTAGCAAAACCAGGAGATGAAGGTAGGGTAGATTTTTCTCTGGGTTTGGTTGGATGCCCAAGGAATGAATGTCCACCAGCAGTGCCAAAGGGAGGGTGAAGAATCACATTTGTGAGCGGGTATTTTAGTAAGTTCTGGTCATTGGAATCCTCTTATTTGAAGAAGTTTTTCGCAAAGGACAGTCCCAGCCTGATGGAGAAGACTGGGATGAAGGTTTGTCTGCCTGGTACCTGACATGGACACTTGCCATCTTCGTGTTAGGAGGGAAGGGGAGAGGGAAGGAGAGTTACTGGCTTTCATTAGGTGTGCCAATATCTATTTTCTACTAAATTAATTTGTACCTACTTGTAGCTTTGCCTGTCTAGAATAGTTTACAGAACCAGTTGTCCTGTTTTGGGTCGTTGTGTTCCTTGTTTGAAGGTGGGACTCACAGAAACATGACAGCAGCGTTCGACAGAACACCTTTCCCACATGATTTAGACCTGATGAGATGCCAATCAAGCATTTCTGTCTTTGCCCTGGCTCTCAGAGGGCTGCTTAGCTCGGGGCTCAGTGCACCAGTGGCCAAGGGAATGAGCCTTCCATGGAATAATGCAGCAGGAATGTGTAGGTGTGTGCACATGTTCTCCCCAGAGGGCACACGGCAGGCAGGGGCAGCTCTGGGGAGGGATGGGCAGCCTGGGAGGGAGAAATGTGCACCCTCCGTGTTCACCAGGAGTGCTGAGTCCTGATCAGCGTGGTTGTCCAGGGGCTGGCACACCTCCCCACCCACTGAGGTTGTTCCCACCCCCACTGACCCATTGCTATTCTGGCTAAAATTTGCCTTTGCTCAGCTTGGTCTCTTTGTTACAGCTTTGCTTTCAGGGTGGAAGGATTTAGTTTTTTTTTTCTCTGTAGGATTTCATATGGATGTCCATATACAGGACAAAATTCCTTGCTGGAAAGCCTTGACAGGTGTGAAAAGTGTAACCCAACCCATTCATAAGGTGTGACTCTGTTCCCCACTTGATGCACTTGACCTGCTCTTGGACAGTGCAGTATCTTTTACTCCAAGTGCAACATCAAGCCCAGCACAGTCTTAGGTCAGATTGGGGCTGTTGCTTGTCAGGAACTGAAACTCTACATATCTTGTGCCCTGGTTTCATTGCTCCCTTGGGAGTGCAGTTTCAAACACCACTCCTGCCTGTGTCTGGACCCAGAGCTTGAGCCTTTTGGTCTCTTTTGGGCTTGTGGTGAGACTTGCAGTCCAACCATGGAACAGTTTGATATATCCCCATTTTTTACTCCTTGGAAGAAACAGAATTTTCTGTGAATACAGTTTCCAGCCAAAGCAAATGATGTTTGCAGATTTTTCTAGGTGGTTGTGCCTTGGCTACAAGTTAGAAACAAGTGGGCTATTCTCCCTTTCTACTGGTTATTCAGCCTATTCTGAATGGACACTCCCAAACAGTTCCTTTCTCCAGATGACTTTTAAAAGCATGACCTGTGAAGGGGTTGCTTGCACCAGATTGGAGGAATTATCCCAAAATATTTGCTCGAGGGGAAGCAGCTCTCAGACCCCCTGCAAGGATTTTATCTCCTCATCTTCAAGCTCATCTCCAGTTCAAATGCACGGATAATGACACATGTAATGATGATAAAATGTAAGTGTGACTGCAAAGAGTAACGTTTAAAAATAATGATCTACCTCTAAGTAGGTCTTATAAAAGGAACCCTTAAACAGCTAGAGAGAAACAGATGCTTTGGGGGACTTGTGGATAAAAATAGTGGCTTCCAATTTGCAACCAAAACAAAAAATGTAGCCCCACTTAGTCAACCTCAGTGCTAGAAATTCCTCTGAGGACGTTAGGGCCCTAAACTGGGAATGCATGAAAAAGTACCTGGTGCTGCATCTGCAGGGGTTTCAGTGTGTTTTCCCCTCTTCAGCTTTTCATCATAGAATCACTCAGTGGGTTGGGTTGGAAAGGACCTTAAAGCTCATATTGGTTTTAACTTGTTGATTTGGTATTTTTGTTTTTTAGGTGGCCCTTCCCAAACAGAGACAAGCAGTCAGGTGAGTCAAATTTTCAACCTTCCAGTTGAGAAATGAGAAATAACGAGGGCAGGCAACACTAGACTGCTCTGAATTTCAGGGAGTGAGGTTCAGGAGGGCTCTGTAGCCACTAACACCCCAAGGGGCATTTTTAAAACACACATTTCATTCTCTAACTTGTGCAGTGGCACAAATTCACTTGCTTTGGAACCCGAATTTAGCAATTAGAGCTTTGTGGTGTTCTCCTGTGTCAGTAATGCCCTCACAGTGTCACTTGGAGCTGAAAGGAAGGGACGCTGCCAGAACTGGCTGTGATAAAAGTCTTGTGAGTGAGACTGTCATTAGATTAAGTGGAGGAAACCAGTGGAGTTGTTCCTGCTGCCCAGTCTCTCCACATGATGCTCAGAGTCCAACTCCTGCTATTTTTTTGTGTGTGTGTGGTTTTTTTTTTTCAGATTTCCTATATTGTCCCCACTTTCTGCCTTGTCAAGAGCATTAGTCACAGTTCTCCATTTGCATCTGAGGTTTGAGCTGAGATAAAGCCCCTGGGAGTTGTGTGGCTGCTCAGCACCCTCACCCCTTCCCGAGCACGGGGCTCCAGCCCCTCCCAGGAATACCAGTGCTGGGGCAGGGAATGAGTGTCTGGTGCATTCCATGGGAATGCTCCTCCTGGATGGAGTGGCACAGGGACAAGGAATTGCTTCTCCTGTGCTTTTGCTGGGTATAAAGCGGAGACGATGCTCTTTAGGGCACTTTGGGTTCCCCTTCTGGAATATGCTGAGTAAAAACCCCTCAGCCACAGAATCCTGGAATGGTTTGAAGGGGCCTTGAAGACCATCTCACTCCAACCCCCTTGCCATGGGCAGGGCCACCTTCCAGCAGACCAGGTTGCTGAGTGGGAGCTGAAGGCAGGGGAATGCTCTGGGAGCAGCTCCAAGACACAGCCCATGAAATTGGCTTTTCCTGTAGATTACTGGATTCCTCGTGTGAGGATGGAAATCCTCCTCTCGTGAAATGCAGGGCACAAAAGGAGCAGAAAGCAGGTGTTGAGTGATCCTACTGAGCTGTCCATCAGCAGGAGAGGATTGGAGGTTGTGAGAGATGGAAAGAGGGCTTGAAGAAAGAGATGGATTTCCTGCACCCAAATCACGGGACAGGGAAAAAAAAAAGCCCAAACCCACCAAAGTTTAATTCTGTCTTGGACAAGGTCAACAGGCACAAATAGTTCAGGCTTTGATTTAATCTCCCCATAAGCAGAGGGTGAAAATAAAGGTGAAGATATTACATCTGAGTGTCTGGGTTGGGGGGGGTTGGAGGAAGAAAAAAAGGTTGTTTAATATGTATATATGACCCCACTGTGCCGAGAGAATGAGCCCCGAGTGCGTGGTGGCAGCGAGTGGGTCCCACATTGTTAGATCTGGCAGGGATTCAGACATCTGCCAGGGGATGGGGATTTTGTCAGGAGAAGTGGGAGAGAGAGAGAGAGAGAGAAGGAGCGAGAGAGACGCAGCGAGAGCTCGGGGAGCCTTGCAGCTTTCTCTATCAGCCCGGATCACACTTCCTCTTTAAAATTCCCTTACTAAGCTCGGCTCCTATATTTTATATTCAGCACCAAGGTTCCCGCCCTCCCCCCCCCCTCCTCCCCAGCCCTCCCCACCCACCACCACCCTCTCTGCCTTTAACTTGTTAAGTTTGAAAGATGATCCATACACACAGTTTGCTTTGCCAGTCAGCCCGTTTAAGGCCAAGATTAATGCAGTGCATTGGTGCAATCGTGCCGCAGTGGTGCGTGATCGGAATACGAGATGGAATATGGGGGGAAAGGCCAGAAATGTGCCTGTATTCCGAGTTTACCCAAGTCTCCTTAGCAACTTGTCTGGTTATTTTATTTTTTTTCCTCGTTTTTTTCACTGGGGGGGTAGGTTTTTTGGGTGAGTGTGCGTGTGCAGGAGCGTTGTCCCAGATCGCCAGTGAATAAAACATTCCCTGAGTTTTTAAACAGCTTCTTCGCTTGATGCTCCTGTTGTTGTTTTTTCCTTCCCCTTTTCCTTTTGTTAAAATAGTGGCTAATTTTTTTTTCCCTCTTTCCCCCCCCTGGAGAGAGGAGGGTACAGGGGGAGACTCAGGCTGGGGGTGGGGGTACCGTAATAGTTTTCATTGTGACTTCCAGAGAGTTGGTTCCTTTCCAGTTGTTCACATCTCAGCATGTGGAATTATTGTGCTTTCTCCCCATTTGCCACAGAATTGGCAGTAGCCTGACATTGTTAGTCATTTGAATTGTATTTGGAGCTGGGCTGATTTTTTTTTATTTATTTAATTTTAATTATTTTTTTAAAATAATAATAATAATGATAATCCGCCTCTTTATTTGTTTCAAAAGGTCTCCTTTTATTTTGCAAATGCGCCCAATATATTTTACAGCCTGTAAAATGCAGGAGAGGGGGGAAAAAAATCCAAACCACCAGGGTGAGAGGAGTGTGGCAAGACTGTCCCCCAATCCCATATTCCCCTCCCCGTGCAATTTTTTTTTAGTTGCCTTCTGAAGAACCCCCTCCCTCCCCGTAGGAGGGAGTGGCCTTTTAGGGATCAAGGTACGTTGGATTCTGGTTTTTCCCCCCCCCCCCCCAGTTTCTGTGGTGCTTTATTAATAGCATGGGGCAAGAGAGAGGCTGGAGGGTGGGGAGAGCAGGGGAGGAGGGTGGAGAGAAGCAAAGAGTTCTCCTCGACTCCTGTACCTTGAAATAACTCAAGGAGAAAAAAAAAAGAAATAGAGTTGCTGCCTCACTTGAGTTGCTACAAAATCTTGCTGGGTGCTTTGACTTTTTCTTTTACTTGATTTTTTTTTTTCTTAATTTTCCTCCCTTTTCTGAGCTTTCCAAGGGGGAGGGGGGTAGAAAAAGAAAAGAAAAAAAAAAAAAGAAACTGAGCCAAAAAAATTTTGAAGGCTCGATCTTGGCTTCTGTACAAACAGATGTTGCCTGTCATTCCGTTGTTAAGCAGGCAGCAGATTGGAGCAAGCAGCAGCAGTTTAGGGGGAACTGCAGCAGAACTGGAAAGAGGGAGGTATAGAGATATAAAAATATATTTTTCTTTTTTTCCTTTTTTTTTTTTTAAATTTATTTTCTTCTACACATAAATATTCCCCCCCCCCCCGGAATTATCTCTAATTACAACACGTCTCTTTCCGTTTGTTTGATTTCTTTAAGTGGGCAAAACAAACCCGAACCAAAACGGAAAAGCACTAGGAACTTTTCACCCAAATTTTACCAAAGCAGCAATGTTTTGGGTCGGTTTTGAAAGCTTTTCAGTTTGCTATTTTTTTTTTTCCTTTTTTTTTTTTTGGTGTTCTTTTTCACATGTGTAGGGAAGGGGGTTCTGTTGGAAATGCTTAAGTCATTCTCGGTAAGTGACTATTTGCACTGAATTAGGTCAGGGAGCCGGTCGCTTTCCTTGCTGGTAGCCCTGGTTTCGGTGGGTTTGCCCCGGAGCTCTTGCTGGAGGTGGAATTGGGAAGGTTGGAGGCCTTTCTGTCTCCTTTCCAAGTTTTAGCAGCGTTGTGAGAGCCACAACCACGTTGTTTATACAGTAGAAGTTCTACCGAAGCACCGCAACGCTCTTTTGTGTTCTGCTCGTGCTCGTGGGTTTAATTCCACGTTTAATTCCCCCGTCCTTTTTATCCTCTCCTGTCTTTTTTACTTCTCCACTCCCTTTTTAATTTCTCCTTCCTGATTTAATTCTTGGGAGGGGACAGAGCAAACCAGCAAAACAACGGGGCGCTTTGAGCCGAAAGAGTTAAGAGTTTCTTGGCACGAGAGCGGCAGTTTAGCAACAGATCAATCCATTGAAATGAAAGAAATCACAGCCCGAGCCATCTGATTTTCAAATTTCACATCTTATGCTTCCACTTTAGAACAAAGCTTCTGTTTTTCTTCCCCCCCCCCCCTTACCCCTCACGCCACCCCCCCTTTATTAATTCACGCCGCTTTTGTTCGAGACTGTTGGTTTTCGTAGAAACTTTGTCTCTTCTCGGGGTTCTTTTTCTCTTCGAATATGAAATTTGGGGGGGTGTGTGGGGTGGTGGTAGTGTGGATTGATCTCCTGCTGTAAAGTCAGCCGTGAACCTCTGCACATACAACAGCTGGTGCCAGGGCTGTTTTCACCCCTGATTACTGCATGTTTGAAACAGCTTCCATTTTTCTGGCTCGCGGGCTGGATGAAACAGTCACCTATGGATGGGGAGAAAGAGCCTGTGCCCGGCCATTCCCGCTGCCCCGTGGGCATTTCTGGCTGCAGGGAGCCGTGTCCCAGTGGGAATTTTCTTTGCATGCATGTGAAGTACAAAAGTCCCTCCAAACATCTGCATCAAGAAGTTCGGGCTGACTCAGTGTGTGTCTGGCAGAGGAGTTATATTATTCTATACTTGTACACGGAGCATAAGCCCCCCTGTAATGCTTTTAATAGTTAAAGCCTGAGAAGGATCACAAACAACTTTTTGTTGCTGTTTTGTTCATTTAAACGCTTTGGAGCCTTGGCACCGGTCCCAGCTGCGTCAAGTAAAAATAAAATAAATCAACTCCCGGGCAGAGAAGTTGAGGATTTGTAATAATAGTAATAATTATAATAATAATAATAATAATAATAAAATAAGATAATATTAAAAAAAATCTATTCCCACTTTTTATGCTATAAAAAGATAAAATGAGTGGCTTACGAGGAAGGGATGTGTTTGATGGATGGAGGAGCAGCTGAACTGGGCTGGTGCCGAGTCTCTTCCCGTGGCGTCGCGTCAAAGAAAGGCCGTGGTGTCTGGGCATGGGTGAATCCTACCGGAGGGTGGGGTGGGAGGACGTGGGCAAGGGGGGGGAATCCTTTTGTTAGCAGGGCTGCTCCCCAACCTCTGCACCCCCTGGAAGGAAGGAAGGAATCCTCCACAAGGAAGAATAGTCTTAAGAGGATTAAAAAAAAAATAAATAAAAAAATGAGGTGGTGGGGAGTGGGGGGGGAGAGAAGTCTCAACCTCCACCTCTAACGTGGCTGGTCGCAGCTCTGGCTGGGTTTATTATTCCCTGCTCTCGCCCCAGATCCCAACCGTGCCGTGGGGAAACGCCAGGATTCCGCGCGCCAGCCCGTCCGTCGTTCCCCCCCCAATATTGGGAATATTTCTGTGGGTGTCGTTGTGGTTACATCACAGCGCTCTCCTTGCCTTCCTCATCTCCATTCTTGTGCAAAATTCAAATAATTCCCCCCCCTCCCCGATAGCAGCTGTGCGTGGTTTTTTAAGTCGGTCTTTAACGTTGCGAAAGGAACAATAAAATGAAAGGCAAAACCGGCATCTTAAAACTTGGCAAGTGAAAGCAGCTTGGACTGGCAGCCAAGAATCCTGCTGTGGTGCAAAAAGAATAGCATCCACGAAGCCACCACAATCCGGGGTTTCTCTTCTTTTAACAATCGCATCGGCAGAGAGAAATAATTATTCCCTGTGTCAGTGTTAAAAAGAGTCAAAAAAAAGCTTTAAAAAAAGCTTGCTTGGTGAACCTTCTCCAAAGCAGGTAACGACCCTCCTATTTGATTCTGCTTTATCAAACTTTAATTGGGTGAGGATCTCGATATGATAAGTGATCAGTTGAAGGAGTTGGTGTGTGTTGCTGACTGCCAGGGGAACGCGCTTGCTCTTACAACCTCCACGGTGCTTTTATTTCTCTTTGGGCGCTTTGGTGGGGGAATAGAACCGGCAAACTTCTGAGATGTTTGTGTTGCAAGGAGTGTTTTGTTTCCAGGGGTTTCAGGGGGAAGGGGGAGGGAGGGAGCGGGTCGATCCAAAGGTGTAACACAGAAAAATATCATTAAAAAAAAAATTTAACTGAAAAATTAAGATATTGGGAGGGGGGAAGTCATTTCTCTCTTAGGACGTTGCTTGTGCCCTTCGCTCCCGAAGCTTCTGTCATTCCTGTGGAAAGATAGGATCCATTTGTTGAAAATATGCCATGGAAATATCCATAAATATTTTGTCTTCCAGGAGACGTTCCTTGAAGAGTTGGGCCTAACAATATGGCAGCGCACGGGCGATGAGAAATCTTGCAGAACGCTGCTGCTGAGGTAATTTGGTTCCTCATCCATTCCCCAGTCAGCATCTCCCTTTTCCTTCTAATTCCTTAAAATTATTGGAAGCACAGAAAGCCCTAAAGAATTGGACGTACAGGTCTTTAAACCTAATATAGAGTGCATGTGTGTATATATATTTATATATATATATATATTTATGGGCCTAATTAGACTGGGGAGGGAAGAGGTGAGGGAAAAGAATGGGGATTATTTAGCAGCAGTGTTTCTTATTTGTCTTATTTTTGTGGCAGAAGTACGAAATGGCTGCAAACAGCTTTTTTACTCAGGCACACAATGCATTCCATAGTGATCGATTTTCCTGGACAGGGCATTTATGCTTTGTGGTTTGCAAGAATACCACCCACAGACCAGTGTTAGGTCTTTAGAGACTTGATTTCTGCATGTTTCCTTCTATATTCCTTTGGCTGTAAATCTCTAAAATGCCAGGTTTATACTGGGTTATTACTAACAAAAGTATATATTACTTTTTTTGGCTGTCCCACGATCTGGTACCTTGTTGATCCTGGGATCATTAATATATTATAAAGTGAATAATGAAGCAAATTATGCTCAGTGTAAGGACATCACAAGCCTTAATATAAATGCTGTGCTCCTTAATGTACAGGTTGAAACTTTTTGTTTGTAATTTTAGCCTTGGAGACAAATACAGTGTGGTGATGATTGATTTGTTTGCCTGTCATGGATTTTCTGCCACTGTGTGTATGTGCATCAGGTTTTCAGAAGGTGCAATAGCTGTGTGATTAATCAATGGAGGGAAACGTTGCAAACCTCAGATCTTGTATAATCTATGGCTCTCTGAATATATTGGATATAAGTGGAATTCATGTTTAAAAACCAGTGCTCATAAAAAAAAAATATTAAAAATCTGTGACTTCCAACAAACAAAACGGTTCATTTGCTGCTGCCTTTGTCAACTGGCACAAGAATTTATCAAGTGGCTCAGGAACTGCCCATGAGTTTGTCTCCCGGAATGTGTGGATAGGAGCAGGTTGGTTCCGGGATAATTTATAACACACAGGTGCCACTACATGACAGCCCTGTGCCAGCGACCCGCCTTCCCCCGGGGCAGGAATGCAGGAGGGGTCACTCAGATTTCTAGTGGGACCTGCTGCAGGGATTTATTTGGCATACCTGGAGCTTTTCTAGGCATAGCTGCTGCTGCTTTCCCCTTTTTTCTCCCCTTTTTCACCGAGTGCGGCTCTGCTGGGGGATCCCAACACTCCTTTTGTTTTGGAAAAGCCAATCAGGTAGCAAAGGGGGTGGGAGATGCTGCAGAGATCAACCCTCCTTTAGGCAGGGAGTTAAAGGAGGGGTTTGCTGGGTGGGTCAGCACCTCCCAGACGTGTGCTGGGCTCCTCCTCTGGGTGCCTGGAGCTTCCCTGGAGCCCAGGCAGAGCTGAGGACACGTGTCCTGGACCACAAGGAGGGATGCAGGGGCCACCCAAATGTGGCAGCTTGGTTTCCCTGACGGACTTGAGCTGTCCCAGTGGTTGGAAAATGAGATTAAAGGCTAAAAAACAAAAAAAAGGAAGTTTTGGAACTAGAAACACTGAGTAAACCCATAACCTCTCCCCAGCATGTGTATCACTGTGAGATCATGGCTTTTGGCCTGTTTCATATGAAAAAGTAAAATATACCTTTGCCGGCGGAGAGACGTGGAAATTAGTTTATATGCATATAAAACCAAGCAAAATATACATACCTTGGTGTAAAGGATGTTAGGGTCAGAATGAATATAGTGAATACAAGGAAAATACACTGTCTTATGCAGTGTTGGCATGAGGAAAAGTTCCTTGCAGCAGCAGAATTCCTGGCTCCTGCGAGTTGTGCCCGTTAGACAGGGCAGAGGACAACCTGCATTTTAACCTCAGGTTCCCTGGAATAAATGAGCTTTGTAGATGGAGGGCCTGGGTTATTTTTGGGAGGGTAACATTTGTTGTATTCCGTCTGCAGCTCCCGGGGCACAAGACGTGTGGCTGTTCCTGCAGGACCCACGTGCTCCCCGACCCACGGCCTCAAGAGCTCTCTGGCTTCTTGGAGGGGGCTCCTAAATCCCATTTTGCCTCCAACACGAGAGTTATCCTGGTTTTCCAAAGATGCTGGTCCTCTTCAAGATGAATTTGGAGCTCTGGAAGCTGGACACTTTTAAGGTTAGTATTGTAGGAATCTAAACTTGGGGGATCAATTTAGACAACCTTTGGACAGATGGTGGAAGTTTAACATCTATTGCTGGGAGTTTCTTGTAGCCCAGCCCAAGCAGTAATTCCAAATAAAGGAAAATTGTGTTTTAGAATTGCATATTTGCCAGGCTGGAAAGGTTGAAGAGATTTATTTTAAGAACCTCCTCAAGAAGTGGGGGAATTTTCTAAAAGCATCCAAATAACAAAATTCTTTTCCAAGTGTGGACTGTTTCATTTTATAGAGAATAACACTGACTTGCATTAATACTGTTTGTCTCCTGAAGAAAGAGAAGAGGTAGAATGTGAAAAGTTTGTGACACTTTAAGCAACAGTTTTGATCTCCCAGATTTTCTCCAACAGCATTATGAGGAGCTCACAGCCAGGAGGGTTTTCAGCCTAATTCCCCACCAGTTGCCCACCAGTAAAATGAGAAATATTAGTTACACAGGAAAGAAAACTTGGAAACTTCCAGGGAAGGAGGGGACACTTCTTACCTGCAGCAGCAAAACGTTGCTCCCCCACTGTTTTTCAAGACTTATTTGTGGAAATCCTAAAGAAGTTTTATGTTTGTCTGTGTCAAAATGCAGGGAGTTGGAGTGAGGGGGAAATTTATACAGAGTAAAGGTTTTTTTTTTTCTCCCTCTTTAAAAATAGTATTAAAATAGAACTAGTAATGACTTCTCTGAAAGTTAAAACAACTCTGAGGCGGTTGTTTCTTCTTTCTGCTTCAGCCAGGCTGCCAGAATGGAAACAAGACAGCTTTTTTTTTGCAGGGTGGGGGGATGGCTGTGCATTGTCACTCTGTTTACACACAAAAACTTGCTCCACTGTCAGTGATGTACCTCTGATGTTGGCTGTTAATTCCCCACTTCTGTGTAATTCTCTCCAGCGAAGTACTCGCGAGAGAGAACCACGGCTCTGCTTTGTTTGGTTGGCTTTAAAAATCGTTTTGTTTTGCTGATTTTTCTTTCAGAAGGTTCCAGGGGATGCTCAGGAAACCGTAGCTTGTGTTATAGCAAAGTCAATAAGCAACTGTGCCCCCGCCCCAGTCCTCCAACGGAGGGGGTTTTGGGGTGCTGGGAGAACCAAGGCTGCTCCTCACTAACAGCTCTGGAATTTCGTTTGCAGGAGTGTGTTTTTTTTTTCCTCCAAAAATCCAGCCCCCAAACCTGGCAAATGACAGCAGAGAATCCCTGCCTGGGGCCACAAACCCGTAGATCCGAACTTGTGGTCATATCCCACACAAGCTTGTATCTATAGGTATGTGTCTGTCTGGCGAGTGCACGGGGTTGTGTTGCTGCATTTACACCTGACAGTGTTCTGCTTTGCTGTTCCTGTCTTTCCTCTAACGCCTTCTTTCCCCCCCTCCTCCCTTTCTTTTTTTCTTAATTTATTGTTTTTTAAGGAATATAAAACTGGAGCTGCAAACCTCGCTCTGCCATTGCCGTCTCAGCTTTCAGCTTCGGGGGGTGTTAAAAACGCCAAAATAAAAAGGCAGCTTGTTTGTGCCCGGGTGAAATGGGATGGGGGGCAGGGGGGGAGTTCAATTTGACATCAGGGCTGAAGAAATGAAATCTCAGCTTCGTTCTGCCTCGGTCTGGCCATGGGGACGTGATAGGGAACGTTCCTGGGTTGGTGAATTCTGAGCTCGTTGGGGAGCAGATAAGATTGTTTCATTTCTAAAGTAACATGGATCTGTTCTTTCTTTGCTGAGTGGCAGCAATTTGTTTGGGAGAGGAACAGTCACTTCTTTTCCTTTCTATCCAGGAACTTGGAATCTATGGGTACTGTGGCACAGGAGGGGATTGGCCCTGCCACTCCTATTCTCTCTCAAAAATGAGTTTATTGTAGAATCCCATTCCTTCCAATTTCATGGTATTCATGTCTTTTAAAATAGTTTTGAAGGGAAAATAATCATGCTGTAAACTCCAAAAGAAGTCACAGAGCAGGGAAAAAACCCCACCATGGAAGCAGGCAGTATAAAACCTTCTGCATAAAACTAACCTTTAAAGTTGTGAAAGTGGAACAATTATTTTTGAAGTAGTCTTTTTTTTTTTTAAAACCCCAATATACAGTTTCTATACGAAAATAATTAGGCTGTAAACTCAAAATAAAGTCTGACTATTTCTTTCCAGCCGCTTTTCAGTGTTAATTCTCCCAAAGATTTGGTCTGCATTTCCACTTTTAAATTTCTCTGGGTTTGAACTTGGCTGCTTTGACGCAGATTGCTGCCGTCCAAAAGAATCATTTTTTTCCCCCCTCCTTGCTGAATTTCCAGGGTTTTCTATGTGTTTTCTATTTACTATAAGAGCCTGAATGATGTGACAGAAGTCTAATCACTCTTCTTTCTCCCTGGGATTGAAAGTGGCTTTAAAAAAGGGAACCAACCCCACAGTTTGGCATCTGTGTGACTGTAAATTGGGATATAGAGGCTGGGGGTCAATAGTCCCCTCCTATATAGGATAAATACCTTTCAGGTTTGGGTGCTGAGGGGCCACATGGAAGCCTAGTTGTGGGATATTACCCAGAACAGGGGCCTGGAGTCAAGATCTGCCCTGGGATCTCCACTTTGGCTTTGCTGGTGGATGTTGTTTCATCCGTAGTGGGATGAGGAGGGAATCATTGGGCTGTGAGAGAAGCAGGGTGAGATTGCATCTGGTTTTGATAGTAAAAAATGTGTGGGTTTTTTTTT
>JAWWES010000067.1:3845085-3870111 GCA_035583135.1 Lophotriccus pileatus
GGAATCATTGGGCTGTGAGAGAAGCAGGGTGAGATTGCATCTGGTTTTGATAGTAAAAAATGTGTGGGTTTTTTTTTTCCTGAGGATCTGTTAATATTCTACATTGTTTTTTTGGGGGGTTATTATTTAAATATCTAATTCACTGGGTTAGATATTCACTGTATTAGATATATAGTGAATATTAGATTCCTGTGTTCTGGGTCTGAGGGAAGGATGGGTTACTTAGTCTGACCTCCAAGGAGAAATGAGGTGGCCAAACCCAGGTCCCAATATAATCCACATTTCTATATGGTGGTTTCTTCTCTGTAAAACCATTTGGAGACATGGCAGAATTAGAAAAGCAGTTGTCTTTTTTTTTTTTTTCTCTGTAAGACATTTTAGGGCAGTTTCTCACTGAATATGTTGGGACTTGCTAATAAATACCCAATTTATTTTTTTTTAACCATCTCATCTTCAGTGAGAGACTTGATCTAAACATGAAACTTCAGAGAGGTTCCATCAGAAGTGGGGTGGGATGCAGGGCTTGTGCTGCTCTGAGGGAGAACCTCTGAGTTCTGTCCCGAGACTGAGAGTTTTTCCTGGTTGTTGGGATGTGCTCTGGCCTCTGCTTTATGGGACAGGTTAAACATGCCCAGGGAAGCCTCCTAAAGGCTGTTGTCCCTGCAGGGAGGATGCAAAAGAGGGCCCAGCACTTCATGCAGCACCACCAGCACAGCACAGGGAATTCAATAAATTCAATAAAACGTGTTCAATACGTTTTACTGAATTTTTAAACTTTATTTTAGCTTGTTTCTCGTTAAACTGCCCCCTCTTCTTTTTAACTGCAGCCTCCAATGTTCTCCCCCACCCCTTTGTTTTTCAGCTCAGCCTTTTGCAAAGTGACTGGATTTTGTTTTCAGCCTTAATTTGTATTTCTCTTCTGCTGGTTGTGTTTCACTGCACTTCATTAAGTTTTCGAGTGAAACCGGAGTCTGACAAAATGATGTGAAGAACCTTGAAATGTGCCTTCCTTTTAGGGTGGAAAGAACTAATTGGAGCCTGTGGAGCTTCTACCTGTTTGTTTGGTGGGCAGCTTAAAGGGATGGAAGGCAGTTAAGGTGGCTGGAAGCAAACCAGAGCCCCTGTACGTGGGAATTACCAGGAGGGCCTTGGGGACATCAAGAAGTCCCAACGTCCTCTCCAAAAACTGGTGCCTGGATTCGTGCAGCCCCTTCCTCTGGCAAGAGGCAGAGCTGTTGTTTTAGTGCCTCCCTGGAGGTAAAAATAAGAAAGCCTCCTGTGGGACTGTGTGGCCGAATTGCACCCGGGGAGGCTTTGCTGCAGTTGTGTTTCATTTGGTCAAAGCTGGAGTTTAAACCAGCAGCTCTTCCCTGAGGAACCAAACCAAAGCTTTCCCAGAGCAGACTCCTCTTTTTTTTTCCCTCCAGATTTTGTAAATCATTCCTTTCTCCCTCCAACTAACGAGACTGTTTCTCATTCCTGTTGCTGACGGCTCTCACTGAAGGCACCTGCGAGGGTCTTGCAGGCCAGGATGTTGTGTGGTACCCACTGGGGTATGAAAATGAATGTATTTTGGGTGCTCCCCCTTTTTCCCAGCCTGGTGTGGAGCACAGTGAGCCCTTGTCAGCAGAGGAGCACACAATAGCATTCTGGTAATTAGAATAACCATATGCAGTGGCAAATGGGATTCATGATAAGCAGAATGTAATTGTGTACCCTGGAATTTGAACCGTATCCAAATACTCTTATTCAGATAATCAAATCTGGTTAAACTCTTAAAAGGCAGATAAATTTCAGTATTCTGGTTATTTCAGTAATCTGATTTTTTTTTCTCCCCCCCCCCTCCTTTTGTTTATTTGCTTCTAATCAGCGAGGGAGAAAATAAGGAGAGGATGTTCTTAGGGGAAGAATCCAAGGCTAAGTAAGATACCTGCCCTCGAGCCAGGGAGTCTCCATAATTTGGGAGCATTACATGAGTAACCACAGCAAGCTGAAGGCAGAGAGATGTGCTGCAGATGGACTGCGGGACCCTTTGGTTGTGCATGTGCAGCTTCATGATGAAATCCAGCCTCACCAATCCACCCTGGAAGTGGCACCAACTTGGGAACCACCTGTGAGTTCCTTCACTTTTAAGTGTGCAGGTGAAACCACCTTTGGCTTCAGGTCCTGCAGGATCTCAAACCTGGGCTCACTGAGCCTCGCTCCAAAAGCATTGCTCACTCACAGAGAGGCCCAGGCTAAGCTAAAAAAGTAGGTTTTGGGGTTCTTTGAACTTATCAGCACTTAACCCTTGTGCCACCTTGCCCACCAGCATCCCTGATCCCCCCTCAGATCCAGCACAGGGATCTATAACGTGTTGTCTCACCCAGAGCTGATCCTGTGCTCCCAAAAGCTCCTTTGGGTTCAGGGGTGAGAGTGTGGCCACCCTTCCCCTAGAAAGCACCAGATACTGAAATGTAATATTGAGTAAATCTTCAGATTGCTGTAATTCTTGCTAAAAGTTGAGGCAGGGATGGTTTTTTTTTGTAATGTGTCGAAAAAATTTGGATAGCTTTCAAAATCCTTGCTTGCTCTGGGTTTCAGCTGAGCCCAGATGAGGCTTCTTGCCCTGTTTTGCAGACTCTTGAAGTTCCAGCCCTGTTTAGTGTGTTTGCCAGACTTCTAGGGGAGCTCTCTGAGCTGGAGGAAACCTTTGAACCCGTTGAGGTTCCTCATCACAACCAAGTTGTAATAAAAAAGCTTCATCAAGTGAAGCTGAGCGGGTGAGGTGACCAGCAGGAATCATGTCAGCATTCCCAGGGTAAAATCCCTTCTGTCTGAGGTTTATGAAAATCAGCTGTAAAAAAAAAAAAAGAAGATCACTCCAGGCTGAAATTTGGCAAACAAGATTTCAGACCTCAAACTGGAACAGTATCATTTGTGGGTTTTGGTATTTATTTTTTGCTCAATGACTTAAGGAAACACATTTGCTTCATGAGTATTTTCTGCTTCCCACCCCCTCCTTGGCAAGCCCTGCCTGGGATCAGAAAGTGAAGGTGGGTTCTTCCTTCTTCTGCATCGTTCACAGCCCTAAAGACTCAGAGCCAAACCTCAGCTGATGATAATAACAAAAATTCAGCGTTATGAACTCATCTGTAGTGAGTGGCCATTGCTGGAATCCTCATGGTCTTGGTGATATCGTGTTCATATCAGTAGGAGGTCTGAAAATGGACATGAAGTGTGATACAGGAGATTAATACATTGAGGCCCTGTTTTCTGTGTCATTATTTGGGAATGTCCTGTCCTCTCAAACCCTGTTTTTCTGTGCATTGTGACTAAATTGTTGCTTTATATTGAAGCGTGTTCGAAAAGAATGGGATGTTCCAGCCAGTCAATCCTCAAAATCAGTTCTGGATTGGAATTCTCTCCTTGTTCTTGGGGAAATTAAGTAGCAGATTTGGGTTTTTACAGGGTGTGAAGTAGGGAAAGCAAGTTTGGGAATTCTTCTCTCGGCTGAAGTCCAGGAAGGGAACAAGCAGTAAAACAAGTGATGCTTCTGTGTAACTTCCTAGTCCAGAGGAAAGGTTACACTGGATCTCAGGATGTCTCCCGAGGTCAGTGGCATGGGCTGGTGTTAACTTCAGCCTGGATCTGTGTGGGGAGAACTGCTCCAATGACCTTTCCTCTCTGTTTGAAAATAAGTGTCCAGCGAAGTTGTCTTCACATTCACTTCAGCATTTCAGGAATCAGGGGGTTACACCAAGGAAAAAGACACCACTTTTTCATTACACTGTTGCTTTGAAGTAAGCCTGGCTGGGCTGGGACCAAGATTTCCTTTTGTCCACAGAAGTGTGAAAGCATTTCTGGGATTCTGAGAGAACAAGCCTTAAAAGGGTTCCCAGGTTCCTGCTCTTCTCCCTGTCCCACCATTCCACAGGAACTTCCATGCCATCGATAGGTATCGTCACGGAACATTGTCATTAGATCACTGACTTACCCTAATTACCTAATTAGGTATGATTGTGCTAATTGGGAAAAGGCATAATTGGCAAAAAGCACCAGAAAACAAACATGGAGCTTCGTGGCACCAAAAGGAAGCGTCTTAGCGGACACCGTGGCTGTGTCTTGCTCTGCTCCCAGGAGGGTGTTTCTTGTGCACAGGGAGTCACCACAAGCCCAGACACTGAGAAATGACATCAAGACACAGAAGGAATGGCAGTTAGAAAATTCTTTTAAAATATTTGATCTCAGTTTTTAAAACTCAACCCTTCATGTCAGTAACAGCAGCAGGTTCTCTGATCAAAGGGGTGACTTGGCTGCCTGGCACTGTTTTGCTGCTTGAAATTACAGTTCCTCTGAGATGCAAAGGCATTTTCAGCTGTCCAAGCCTGGGGACAAAATACCTGTCACAAAGAGGGAAGGTTTGCCAGGTTACTTAAAGAACCAGCTAGGTTGGAAAAGACCTCTGAGATCACCAAGTCCAGGTCTGTCCAGCGGGATGTGGAGGTGTCTAAAAGGTGACTTGAGGGTGAGTTAGGGGTCAGACCCTGGGATGTGTAGAAGATACTTTGAGTCCACAGCTTGCATCCAGGTCCCTTATTTCTGTCACATTTGTGCAGAGTGGCACTGGCAGATGTGGGAACTTGGGGGAGAAGTGTTGTCCAAGCAACAATTCCTGCTTGGGCAGTGCCCTGGCACCTCAGAGCAGGGATGAGAAATTTGGTGCATGTGGAGAGTAAAGGAATTCTTTTCCAAAGGAATTTACTGTTGTAGTATGTGTATGAAAAGAGCTTTGCTGAACTGAGGATACAAAACTCTTTAGGTTCTGTTTTGGACAAGTTTTCTTGCTCAGCTCTGCTTAGAAATACTTGGTCTGCAAGGTGTGCCTGTGTTAGTCTCAATGCAATGGTGATGTTAAGAGCACCTTCCTCATCTATAGCTGATCAATTTATATATGCAAATTGTCTTAATATATGTAATATAAATAATATTATGTACATGACAAGGTGGTGTTGAGTCACAGGTTGGACTCAATGATCTCAGAGGTCTTTTCCAACCTGGTTGATTCTGTGACATGATATTATATCAATTTATATATAATATAAAAATATATATCTATACGTCTATATCTGATCAGTTGAATCAATAACTTCACAATGCTTTGAATTATGTCATGTTTGATATTACAAGACTGAGGTGCAGAAAAATACCTTCAGGGGTAAGTTGTGGGACACGTGAGTGGTGTAGCCATGTGATGCTGGAAGAGTCCAGTTTATAGCCTCAAAATATGAAACAGGATGGTTTTTAAAGTCTAAAGGGGAGTTTGTCTCCTCTGTCACACAGGGATTGGGTGGGGTTTGGGATCTTCCATCACCCCAGGTGAGCCCACGGGTTCCTTGGCTTCCACAGAGCTGCTTTAGTTACATCATTGGATCTCGTGTCAGAGAACAACTGTTCAGTGCACAAAGATGATGATGTTGCATCGAGGATTTGGGTGGGTTCTGGATGCTTTTAGACAACAGCAGAGCTCCTGGTCAGAGTACAGGGCCAGAGAGCCATGGTTTCCTTATCCAGAGCTGTTCTAACTAATAAAATGGTTCACAGTGACTCTGCTGTTAACTAAAATAATATGTTGTATTTTCACTTTTAGGTCTAAGTAAACTTTACCAAATATGGAGTCCTTAGAAATTTGGATACTGTCAACATCATGGACATTTAAACCTTGCAGAAAGATTGGTTTGTGTTTTTTTTTTTTCCCAAATATCCTCCTGCTGTTGCAAGCTGAACTCTGAAGAGTGATATTTCTCATCTTCTTCCCTTATTTCTGTTCAGCCTTGGCATGTAAAGGTAGGGCCCTGCCTTTTTCCCAATCAGCAGTGCTCCTTTATCCCAGGAAAACAGGACCAGCCAAGCACATGTGCATTCAGCAGAGCTCAGCACTCGTTGCTGGGGTTTGATTCCCGTGTAATCCCCTTCCAGCATGAGCTGCCATGCCTGAGGGGGCACTCACCTGCCAGGCAGCACCTCAGCACTCAGCCAGCTCCACCAGCATATTTTAAGATGCTAATCCCTGTTTGTGAGCCATAATAAAAAGGCAGCACTCAGCTTTAAGTAGTACCTTGGTGGGTGATGGGAGTGAGTCACAAGGATAACATCCTGGTCGGTTGACTGTGCACTAACACAAGTTAAAAACGTGTTCCTTGCTAAGGGAACACTGTCTGGCTGCTGGCAGGGGCTCAGTGTTGCATCTTCTAAAATGGTTAATTTTAACAAGGGTAAAATTCCCTTCAAGCTTTCCACCCCTTTTGCAGTTCTTCTCCTAATCCCACTCCCGCAATCGTCCTTTAAACATCCGGGAGCCGAGGCGCCTGTTCCAAGGTCAACGTTATGTGTGTTCAAAAAGGAAGAGACATGTCAGGACACATTTCATCCTGAGCCTTCCTTAAGTGCTTTAAAAAAAGATAATAACTGTATGTGTATGGTCTGTGCTCCAGTGCAGATGCATCTGCTGTGGAGGGAGGTGGCGGGGGCCGGGGGAAACTACTTTTTTTGTGCAGGGGACAAAATTCCTTGTCGTGTGAAAATTGATCTGTACCTAGCAGGAATAACCCTGCCTTGCTGTGTCTTATCTAATCCCACGTGTAGGGGAGCTGCTGTTCGTCCAAACAAAGCATATTTTTTGAACTTCTAAATCAGCACACTGAGAATCTGGAGGCCTCTTTTTTTTTTTCTCGAAGTAGAAACCCCTGGCATTGTGCCTGCTTGTGGAGTGGTGGGTAGAATTCAGCATTTTTGACTTGCATGCATCCAGGTTGAGGTAGTAGGTTGTATAGTTTAGAATTACACCAAGGGAGATAACTGTACAACCTCCTAGCTTTCCTTGGGTCTTGCACACAACGGCGTGAGGAGCGACCGTAATTCCTCAGCTCTGGACACATGGACCAGCAAAGAGCAGGTAAGACCAGCTGGAAACTCCTTTTGTTTTCTTCTGCCTCTCTAGAACTCCAGGAATGTTGGTTCTCTCGGCGTTTTTTCACTTGTTGGTGCAGCATTCTTGAGTTTTTAGGAAGCCTGTGTGACTTTATTAACCTGCCAGCAGCACGGTGTGTAACATTCCCAAAAACTTACCGGTGTTATTGCCTCCCTGGTCAGCAATCAGGAGTCTCCAAAGGTAAAAGCATCCTGTGTTGTGTCTGTTCCCTTCCCATTAGCTTCTGGCTCAGTTAGTTCTACCCTGGGAGTTAAACCCCGTGGTGCTGATGCTTCTGGATAAAGGGTGTTTGTGAAAGTACCTAAATCTACACAGCCCTCAGGAGAGCTGTTCTTAGGGGGATCCACAGCTGATCACACTCAGCTAAAGTGGTGATTCCTGAGGGTTTTTCCCTGGGTTTGCACAGTTATCCTGGGTGTTTCAAAGGTTGATGCTTCTGGGTGCATCCAGTAGAGGTGGTTTGTCTCTCTCCCAGCGGTTCGGAGTCGGGAGCTGTGGGACCGCCCCAAATGTTGTGGAGAAGCCGTGGGGCAAAAAGACCCCGTGTCTAAAATGCAGGGAATATACCAAACGTGCATAACTGCTGTTGGAATCTGTGCTTTTATCTGCCTAAATATTTGTGACCTTAAAAAAAAAAAACCCTCTGAAACTCTGGGGTTTATCTCCAGAGAGTTGGAACACAAAAGCCAACATCTTAATGTGGGGAGTGTTCAGGGTTCAGGTCCCTTGGCAGCCTGAAGGTGGTGGCCATAAGACCTGGTCAGGGTCCAGAACCTCAACTTAGATCTTTTGACTTCATAAATGACTAATTCTGGCGAGAGTTTTTGAGTTCCCAGAAATAAGAGGCACTGTCTGCTAGCAGATAAACTTTCTAATTTAGTGAATAAAAGTAAAGAGTTGTCACTGGCTAAATTTCATTAGGCTAACCTGAAAGTGTGAACATGATAATGATATTTCAAGGTATCTAAGTAACCCAGAAAAATGTTGTGGATTTTGTTTTTTTTGGTTTTTTTTCCTGGTAAAATGGCACTTAAAAAACGTGAATATCTGCAAATCCTTGTTTGCTGAATGCAAAGAGAAGCTGGAGGGTTCTCGAGCCTTACACAGGGCTCACTTATTATCCAAAGAGTGGATTAGTGGGATTTTATTTCATCTTGTTTTCAAAGAGGTTATAGATGTCACTGCCATGGTTTATAACTCTGCAGTTCCTGGGTAAGTTTCTGGGCTAACACAACCCTGCTTCTGTGTTTCATGCCTTAAAGACGGGCAGGTAGTTAAAAACAAGGAATCTTTTTGGCATGTTTTAGGCAGTGCCTTATTTCCTGCCCCCCCATAAATCTCTTTGCAGATGGAAGTGCAAATTTTCAGCTGTAAATCCAGAAGCTGCATTGACTCCTATGCAGTGCAGGGCTGTTCCATAAGGGTTGGTTTTGTTATCCTGTTTGGTGCTTCTCTGGGAGCACCTTTATGAACAAGTCGTAATCATCCCAAATAAGAACAGTCTCCTCTTGTTTGGGTGGGAGCATTTTAGATTTTCTTTGCACACTCACAAAGGTTCAAAAACAGTGGTTATTTTGTACTAATGCAAGTTTGTGGCTGTTAAACATAACTTTATGCTAAGTCTGTTAATGGTATGATATGTAAATTAAATGCTCTGTCTTGCCCCAAAGAACAAGAATTAAAGAGGAGAATGGGCAGTGGGAAACATAATTCAATGTGCATATTTTTCTTCTGAACAAAATAGCATTCCAGCTCTCCCCCTGATGAGAGGAATGTATTGTCAATTAATTAGACTTCCATCATATGTCCTCGGATGCCCTTCTATCATATGCCTTCCATATGTCCTTATGTCATATGCCTTCCATATGCCCTCTGTGTAATTAAGCTCCTATCATATGGCTTCTATCATATGCCATTTAAGTAGATTTCCAGGAGAATGTGGCAGTGTTACAGTTATGGACCTTTTGCAACGAGCAAAGGAACAACTCATGAGCTGTAAATTAGAAGAGGAGGAAGCAAAAGGAAGGTGGCTCGCCCTGAACGGTGCCTTTAATTGCCAGTTTTGTTTCTCTCAGCTTGAGCAGTGAATGGGAACAAGTGTCCTGTTTTCCTTGTTTTCCATTTCTGTGCCGTGCCCAGTTTTTACTCGGCTGAGCCTGCGAATAGCCAGAGAGATAGCGACTGTTTTTCAGGGAACACTTCCACTGGAATGTGAAATGCAAAAAGAAACAATCCTCCTCCCAGGAAAGTGTTTGTCCTGCGATAGCAAAGTGTATAAACTTTGGTCTTGTTTTTGTCCCTTAACATGAAGTTCAGAAACCAGCACGGAGAGGGAATTACTGAGAAGGAGAACATCCCTGTTCTCCCTCATGGACCAGGGGTGTGGAGGGCACTGTGCTTTCCTTGGCGTGGGGATTGCCTGGGAGATGCTGTTCTGATGTGCAGGCACATGCAGTGAGGTGGATCCCAAATTTACTGTGACTTCTTAAGGATAAAGACAAAAAGCAGGCACTGATGTTTACATGCATGATGAAGAAAACTGGAGACATCCAAGGAGTGATGAGGTCTTGGAGTGGTTTCCAAGGCAAGGGCAGATGATGTGCTCGATTGCCTTGTGTGTCTGTGTGTTCTCTCATCCCAACAACAGCTGAGACTGTTTTCTAATCCCAGTCAGATTCCATAGAAGAGCTGAGACTTCCAGGACTATCCTGCTCCATCCAGGAACTCCAGAAATCCCAGCCACGTATCCAGCAGTCAGGAAGGAGGTTGAAAGGACCAGGAGAAGGTAAAAACAGTCACAAGTACCAAGGTCTCCAAACTATAGAGCAGTTTGGAGCATATCCCAGTTTACCTGGATGGAATGAGAGCAGTTCAGATTCCAGCTGGCTGGTAACCAGTGTGTGTCCCTGAAGATTTTGTGTTCCAGCTGTTAGAGAAGGCTAAAACCCACACCATCATGATTTCACTGCTATTTTGATCTGCTCTGCCTGGATTCAGTTACTCTGGACCAAAAAAAAAGGGTCCTATATTTGCCGTGCAGGCATTGTGCTCCCCACTGTTTGTGATGGAGGTGCCTTCCTGAGGGATAGGTGACAGGTCCTACTTTAATTTTCAACTTTAATTTTCAACCCAGTCCTCATTTAAATCACACAGACAGAATACAACCAGCCCATCTGAAAGCTCTGTGTCATTGGGGAAATTATTTGGGAAAAATTCATGTTGTGGTCCTGGCCCGTCATTAGTTTCCTGGTGCCACAGTTGAAAACTGCAAATTAAGGGAAGCCTTTAAGCCTCTTGTCGTGTGCCACTGAAATTGTCTGCCAGGAATTACCACCAAAGTGTTGTATTCCAAAGTACTTTGGTTTGCTGGGCAGCAAGAAAATACTTGCAGTAGTGCCCATGGCAGATTTTCTTTTGCTTCTGTGTTTTCACATGATTGTGATACTTGTGAAAGATGAAACTTTGACTGTTAGGGGGATTTTTTTCTTCTATTTTTTTTAATTATTATTATTTTTTAAACAGTGCCTTCCATCTATTTCCACACCCAGCTGAAACTGTGCTGCAACACTTCTAAATCAGATGCTTGATGTACAGTCAAATTTGTACATAAAAGTTTTGTGAAACTGGGATGAAATAGAGTGGAATGCCAGAATGACTCATTGTTTAATGAATAAGGCCCTAAGTGTTCTATTGATGCCATTTATAAATCTCTATAAAATGTATAGAATTCATGTCATAACTGGAATTCCAAGCACAGCAACCTTGTGAGCTAAATTATGATGATGACGGGGTACTGCACAAATTAATATGGATTCTAACATGCTCCTGCCTGAAAGCTGCTCAGACAGTTAAAAATAAGACAATTTCATTACAGAGATTCAAAGCCCCGAGCTCAGAAACGCTGCTTTTGGAAATTGCTGAAGAAGGAAGATATTTCTGTGCGGGTTAGAGTTAAAAAGCACAACCTATAAGGGAAGCAGATGTCCTTTCAATTAGATGGAGGTATCGATTGCAATGCACAGTGCAATTGGAAAATAAAAGTATTAGCTGGTATAGGGCAGCTCAATATTTGGAACTCTTCTGTGGGAAATGAGCAGTCTGAGGTTGGAGCAGAGATCTGATCACACATCTCTCTTTTTGGCTTTTTTTCCTCCTTTTTCTTGCTTCTCCCTTTCTGTAGCTTGGCAGTTTTTAATGGGAAACCAGGTGAAGTTCAGCACTGGCAGTGTGAGTTTTTGAGCTGAGTTCTGTATCCCCTCAGACTTCAGCCAGAGACAAACTCATATAATGTGTGGTGTTGGACTATCAGGGTTTAACCTGGTGAGAGAAGCTTCCAATCTAAACTGGAGCAGGGAGGAAATCAGGTATTTGGAAATTTCCCATAGCAGAGGAAGATCCAAAATGCTTTATTTGGGAACAACACCCCCCCTTCTCCCCTTTTTTTTTCCCTTTGTTCTTTAAAGAATACAAAACTTCTGGTTGCCCTGACTCCTCTGATGCTCCAGACAGTCCCACTTGCATATATTTAGATTTATATAGTCAAAATATAAAATGTATTCTCCCCGAGCAAATAATCTCTACATGCTATAGGGTGAAATCAGCCTCTTTGTGCAATGTCATGGCCCTGTTTCTTGGTTAAATAAGTTCAAGAATCAGGTTTCTGGGGCAGATATGGAAAGAAATTGAAATTCTTCTGTGTTATATCCAGTGGCTCCTCCTTCCCATCACCTGGATGACCCCTTGGAAGAGTCCTGTTGAGGAGCAGTGTGGCTGTAGTCTCTAATTCCTGTTTTTCACCTGTGTTCTTATAGAATTTTAGAGTGGTTTGGCTTGGAAGGGACCTTAAAGATCATCTGGAAGGTTCCCACGTCCAGGCAGCCTCGTGTTGGGGTTCAGGGCTGTCTCTTGGGTCAGCGAGGAGAGATTTGCATCAGCTTTGACTGCCAGTTTTCCCTCCTCTGAGGACAAGCCTGTGATTTCCCTCATCTTGTGCTTGTTCCAGGTGTGACACACGGCTCACAGGTTTCATTATGGCTCTCATAATGTATTAACCAAATGTCAGGCTCAAGTCATTTGTAATTAACGGCGACGCATTAACGTCGTGCCCAGCGGTTTTAGTGTGGGAGTATTTTTGTGAATGGGGCATTTTTTTTTCTTTATTCATGCAACTGTTGATGTCCAGAATAACCACAACCAGGCAGGCAAATGGTCAAGAAAACCAGATTTATTCTTTTTATTTTGTTTACTCCTTGACTTCTTGATGGGTAACTGGACCTTGTTACTCCTCGATCGAGTGGAGATACAACTCAAGCCATGAATGGAAGTTTTTATGAATGCTTCAGGTCTTGCTCCTGTTATAAAATTGGAGTTGATAAACCCCTGCTCAACACTAATGTGAAAGTCCTCTGAGCACTGTCTGGTTCTTTGGGCTCAAAGACAGTAGGACACAGAGCACAGGAATTCTACTCAATCTGAGAAGACAAAGAGTGGCTCAGAAAAGCACCAGCAAAAAAGGTTCCAAAGCAGGGAGAAATCTGAAACTGCTACAGTGAACTGCTCCCATTAGAAAAGAAAACCAAATGGGTGTTATAATGAAAAGGAAGAGTGAGAATCTCGTAGTTTCACAAAGTGAATGCAAGGAGACGTGTAGGGAAATTAAATGGTGACAAATGGAAAATGTTTTATAAAGCAATTCTTTGCCACCAGTATTTAATTAGAAAAGGAGCCTAATTGCTTTTAGAAGTTAATGGGAAGTTTGCAAGTCTAGAACAGATTAGATACTTATGTTTTTAATAACCATCCATAGAATTATGGTAACTCATTATGAAAACTTTAGGACGGAGTTTAGACTTTCCGTTTCAAGTTTTAGGATGAAGTTCAAGCAGTTCAAGCCCAGGGAAAAACCAGTGGGAAGGACAGCTCCTGCCTGTCCCAGGCTGCTAATACTTGTCACTATTAGAGGAGGTATGTTGGAGAGGTCTGGATTCTGGCCCAGTCTATATATGTCCCCTGCACAGGATTAAGCACATAGTTTGCCACTGGCAAATAAAAGGGAAGGGTTGATAGATGTTTGTCCTTCACTTGGGTTCATATATTGAATAACTGCAATGCTGCAGTATTAATAATAATTATTCAAATGCACGGACCATTGAATAACTCCTTGCCAGTGGGAAAGGATTGAATGTCCCCTGTCCAGAAAGGAAAGCAGAGGAAGGTGAGTGATTTACCCAAGGCCAGGCAGTGTATTATTGGAGGGCTGGGTACAAAAGCCAGGTCAGTTGGATTGAGGTCTGCATCTAAACATATGCTGTGACCTTTTCCCTCCCCATTAAATACATTTCTTGGAACCCTGCTATTGCCAGGAGTAATAAAAGCTCCAGAAGCAGTGAGGGGGGTCACACCTGGCTCTGCCTTCACACCCACTTTGTAGTGTGAGGTTAGAGCTGAGCTTCCCTCCCAGATGATCCTGGCTGGAGATCTGTGCTTGGTGCTGGATTTGGGGTCACTGCAGCCCTTGCAGAGCGTAGGCAGGCCCTTTGTGTTCCTTGGCTTAAGTGAGATTTAAGGAATAGCTGCAAACAGCAGGTCAAACCCATTCTGGGATTAATGGCACTGGTGTGGGTTTACTGAAAAGTTTGTTTTTCTTGTGTTTGAAGTGGCCTCTCATCTCCTCTGACAACAAATAGCAGTTGTGGCATCAGAGGGTGGTTTGCAGGAGTGGTGTTTGCAGCCTGTCGGATGCCACAGCTTCCCCCTGGCTTCCCATTTCCTTTCATACAGGAGGTTGTTGGATTTGGAGGATGGGATTTTAAAAAAAGAAGGAGGAAGAGAAGTTAAAAACAGGAAGGAAATGGGAAGGGAAGAAGGCAAGACTCGATTGCTCTCTGCTACAGATCTTGTGGTTTGAGTTGATTTTAGAAACTGCCCTTCCAATGGCTTTGGAAATGTGAAAGAAGAACTTATTTTAGAAGAGCCCCAAGATAGTTCAGTCACGTGCTTCCCCTCATCTGAATGTGGGAATAATTAGTGAATGAGAAGTTAAACTAGCAGAGGTGCTGGTGGACAACATACAGTCAGTGTCCACCACTTACTGTGTTGGTAATGATGTGGTTAGACTGGGAATCGGGTCTCTTTGGAGGTTTTAGGATGGAAGTCACTGATCAGAAATATCTATTTTTATTTTTAGGAATATATAATATAATAATGTATAGTTTATGGGGTGTGATATTATAAATATCATATTTATAATTCCCTATTTATGTAGATATTAATTTGTTACAGCATCTAATAAATCCTCAAGGGCCAGGTGTTGGTGGCTGCATTTCATAAAGGGACTACTTGGGATTTTGCACCAGAGTTAAAGAACTGCAGTCCCTTCCTTCCTTGATAGAAGGAGCATATCCATCCTCTGCTGGGGGAATTGCTGCTGTGAGAGGCTCTGTGATGCTCTGTTTTGTTTATATTCCAATAGAGAGGCAGTTTTTAGCTGTGAAATACCTGTCCACAGTCTCCTTTTCTCTGAGTCTCAGTGAAAGAATCACATCCTTTGGTGATCTCCAGGTCACAGAGAAGCTCCAGGCAGTGGGACTCAAGCCTGTCTTTAACTGCAGTGCTCAAGCAGTGCCTCGAGACCCAAAAATGCTGAATTCTGGTGTAACTTCACATTTTTGTTTGCTGCTTGTGTGACAGGTTTGAAACCTCAGTGGTGATTTCGGAGGATTCAGAATGGTTTGGGTTGGAAGGGACCTTAAAGCCCATCCAGACCCTCCCCCTGCCATAGGCAGAGACACCTTCCACTAGCCCAGGTTGCTCCAACATCCAACCTGGCCTTGGACACTTCCAAGGATCCAGGGGCAGCCACAGCTTCTCTGGGCAACCTGTGCCAGGGCCTGCCCACCCTCCCAGCCAACAATTCCTTCCCAAAATCCCATCTAAACCTCCCCTCTGTCAACTTGAAGCCGTTACTGGAGTAACAACAAGGACAGAACGAGCCTCTCCCTTGCCTGGGTGTCCGAGGGAGGTTTAGAAGCTCCAAGAAGGACGGAATTCACTTGGGAAGCTCCAGGTTTGTAAAGCAGCTGCCTGACTGCCTCGTGCCACACTGCATCACATCTGAACGAGGGTTTTGCATTATATATTAGCACAGATCTGTCCTCAGATACCCTACTCCGGAGAAGACCATTTTTAAATCTTTAATAGGGCATTAGAGCAATTTGCCTGTGATTTAGTTTTAAGTGGGCAAGGAGAGTGGTGACAAACGAAGCCGGGAGGCCCTCAAATTCTTTGAATATTCCATGTTTTCCTGGAACTGTTGGGGAAAGGCTGCCAGAAAGGTCTTGGCAGGTCTTCTAGGTGGCTGGCCAAGTCTGAAGCAAACGTGGATGGTTAACAGGCTAATGCAGCTCTGGTTCCAAGCTCATACGTATGTAACATACGTTTTTATTTAAGAAATCCCACCACATGGAGGAGCAAATGCAGTGCTAATATATCTCCCTGGAAGAAAACAGCAAGGGGAAAAACGCTGTCATCTCGTAACAATAAAATGAAAGGATCTTTTGCCCTTGTTTTTTTAGGGACTTGGGCTGTCAGTTGAAGGAGAGAGGTCGTAGGAAATGAAATCAGGAGGCAGGCAGTGGCTTTCCCACGAGGGCCCCACGTTAATCAGGAATGGCTTACGGAGCGATAGTTGGTGTCTGAGGAAAGAGGCAGAAGTTGTTCAAAGAATGGATTTCCGTTGCTGGATTGACTTTTTGTTGTTGCCATGCAAGTAATTAAAAATGGCAATTAAGCAAGAAAGTGATCAGATGGTCACTCGGGACCTGCTGCTGCAGTTGGGTCCATGTGGACAATCGGTTCGGGAGGGAAGCAGGAGAGAGACCACCTGTGTGGGTCAGATAATGAGAGTTAGGGGCTGTTACTGAATCATCCCAGGTGTAGGCGGGGTTGGGAGGGGTTTCTCTGTGCACCAGGGTTGGGATCATGGTTCTCTTTGGTCCCAGGGAATCGGTGTTTGCTCCGGTGGCTGGTGGAAGGTGTTCCTGGGAAACACGAGGTGGGATTTCTTGGAGACACCAACCAGGTGAATTGGCTTTGCCACTTTAATATTGTCTCCACTGCCAGGGATCCTGGTTTGTGTACAGCTCCTGGGGCTTGTCCTGTTTTATTATTAATGGGGCAAAGCCTCTACCCTCAGAGTGAAACAATTTATTTTTCTTTATTAAACCATTTGTGCAGACCCTGAAGTTGTGCCCTGGACTCCCTGTGGGGTCTGGGATGAGTCACTTATTTTTCTTCGTTTTTATTCGCTGCCTATAAAATAGAGGTCCTTGTTCCTCATAAGGAGTGTTGTAAAGACAGAAGTACTGGTCATGTGTGAGTTGCTGAGAGTCAGTCCTGTTGGAATTGCAAGTGAAGGAGTATTTCTGATGGGCTACCTTTGTGCTGACATCCATTCATTGGTCCTACAGAGTCAAAATTGACCATGGCTATAATCTAACAGCATTTTTATAAGTAGAATCAACTCAAAAAGGTTGTTATTACGCTTGAAAAATCTTAAATAATGTTATTGATCATCATAACAAGTTAGGTAACCTGTTAGTGTTTTATATTATCACAGTAAGTTAAGTAACCTGTTAATGTTATTTATTGTCACAGTAAGTACAATATTCGGATTTATCTGTTTGTTTTCACAGTTTTCCATCTCCTGAAAGTGTTCTGCTGTCTTTTTGCATTATAGAAAGCAGTAGCTCTGTGTTTAGGGTGCAGCAGAGCCTGCAGTGCAGCGTTAAGTGATGCAGAAGTGCGGATGGCACTGGGAGCTGCTGCGCCTGCTCCTGCTGCTATTTCTGGCACGAGCAGAGGCTGAGCAGCGTCTGATGGGCCAAATGTGAGTCCTCAGAGGCTGCTGTGTCTTCCTCGCCTCCTGACACTCATTCTGTCTGTCACATCCCCCTCGGTACGTGGCTCTCTGGTCTTTAATCCGCTCTCAGCACCGGCGGAGCAGCTGAAGAGGAGTTGCTGTGATGGTTGAAGCGCCCAGGCCTGTTATTTCCTTGACAGTAACGCCTAAAACGCCTTGGCACCCTGGAGTCACCCTGCCAGGGGAGGCTCCCTGTGCCCAGTGCACGAGGCAGGCAGGGGAGGGAGCAGAGATGGAGAGACTCGCCCGGGCCACGGAGCACGAGGAGCAGCAGGGCTGGTGGATCCTCCCCACTGTCAGCACGGCTGGGCTGGGATTCCTCTGCTTGTTCTGAGCCAGCTCCTGCCTCTCCCTGGGCAGGGAGCAGTGCCTTGCACCCACCAGCCAGCTGGAGGAAATATTTTGGTGTCCTACCTTTGCAAGTGCCTAAGACATACATTTATTTGATGCGAGAAATAAGCCTTCGTGTGTTAATTTATTTTTTTCCATTTAAATGGTGTCAACTGTAGTATTAGAAAACCTGTCTTTGTTTTATCTTTTAAATAATTCCATCCTCTCTTTAAAAAGAAATAAGTGCTGGTGAGAAGGGTGAAGTCTGACAAGAGGTCAGGGGATGTTTAGGAATTGCTGTGCTTTGAGGTTCTTCAGGTCTCTGTAGTCTCTCAGGGCTCTTTACAAACATTAATTAAGGCTCAGAGTCCCAACTCCTTTCTGAGGTGCAATAGTTATCTTATCAATTTGTGTTGGTTTTTTTTCTGTAGGGAAGAACTGAAAATAGTCCACAGTGAATTCCTGGAGGAGATGGGAAAAGATCTGTGGACTGCAGGCCCTCAGTCTCTGAATTACAGTCTCTCCTTTACAGGTGACCCCAGCACTCCTTTCCTATTGAAATACAGCTCATTTTAGCTCTGCTTTTAGTCTCATGGAAATCTAACTTTAATTTCATTTTTTACTTTTCCTGCCAGCTCAGATTCCTAAAATGTCCCTAACCTTTCTGCATGTTTCTGGAGTTGAATTTGGGATCAGTTCTAATTGAACAGCCTCAACAGGTATTATTTTCACTGTCTTTTTCAGAAAAAAAAAAAAAAAAGAAAAGAAAAGAAAGAGTTGATTGAGAAACACCATATTTTTCATGCAATGATTCTGTTGATATTTCAAATGAAGTTTAAAAAGCCATTAAATTCTTTAAAGCCAGACAATTTTTTATTTTGCAACAGACTTTTAGGTTAATGTGTTCATATAACTCCGTCTCTTAGTCACTAATATATTTCAAAATATCAGACCTTAAGAAATTATGTCACCAAAACAGGTTAGATTTATCTGAAATTAGAGTGAGGTTCTCGGAGCTTTCATTAGGCTCTTCATGAATCTTCTTTGAAACTTTGGGTGGACCTGAAACCGTGTGAAATATGAGGGTTTTCGGGTGCTTTCCGTGAGGTGGAGTTGGAAAAAAATCACACAGGAGGAGATGTAGTACTTTTTTGCATGACTTCATGCACATAACTTGGGAGTTTGACCTTGAGTTCTAGTTTGGTTCAATCCATTATGTTTAGGAGAACTTTAGGGCAGATTGGTACCTCCCTGCAGACAAAACACACAGAACTCTGGGTACAGTGTTCCCACTTCTCGGGCTTGTTCTCTGATATGGGGTGAATTAATCTGTATAACTTTTCTTTTCAAATTCCTCTGTGATATTGACTGAGCCTTTGTTGAACTTTTCCCTAAACTTGGGTTTCAGTGAGGGCCCCGAGTGGTGCAGCATCCCACGGCCTTTCCCAGGAGGGGAACAGCACTGCCTGTTTGCTTTTTTCCCTCAGAAATCAATTGTTTACTGGCTTTTTCACCTTATTTTTTCAACTGTTCTCTGTTATCCAGGGACTGATAGAGTTGGAGCTCAAAGAGAACCTGTTTTCAGAAGTGAGGAATGGGGAGAAAATACACCCACCGCTCTTTTAAGCTGTGTTGTTGTCAGGGTAGTGTTGGGTTTGGAGGTGAAAGCTGGTGGTTGACTCAGGATAAAAGGAACTGGTGGTGGTGAAATGGAATTCAACCACACTCCATCCTCTCTGTTGACTGACAGGGCATCAGATGGGGGTGACAAAAGCACTCTGGACACAGCAGCTTTCTGCCGAGGACCTCGATCGCTGCCAGGACAGGGTGAGCATTGCTGAGGTGGTTCTGTGCTATGGGCGAGCCAGGTAAGGAGTGATTTTATCACTGACTTGGTGTGCAAGTGGCCAGTGGTCTACAAAACAGCAAGGGTCACATTTGGTTGTCAGGCTCCTCACTTTGTAGAGAGATGTTCTGGGAATGTCCAAGTCGTGACACCTTTGCCCAGTTCTGCTGTCCTTGGACGTGCCCCACGCTGTGAATTTGTGCCATTCCTCACATCCTTAGAGTCCTTCACTTGCATTAGTAAATGCTTTTTACTCCCCTGAAGGCATTTTATTAATTTGTAAACTGTTCTCATGTATTCTGTCCCTACAGCTGAGCTGTAAGTGTTATTTTAAAGATATTTCTTAAGTAATCTCTGTATAGTTTGCCTGGAGTGAAGTTATTGACTCGTCTCAAAAAGGCCTTAAGGTTTTATAGTTAATGCTTAAGTCCCTAAAGCTTCTTCCCTGGCTGAACATTCCTTCTCCTATGAATTGCTAATTCCAATTGATCTGAGGAAAAAAAAAGTAGTAATAGTTTGTGTTTTCTCTACTTTCTGCTCTAACTGTGCACCTACCAAGGTCTCTCCTTGCTTTGATCCCATCTCTGTGATTAAACTCATTCTTCCTTTCTGTTTTCCAGCTTCTCTCTGCAAAATTCCTCTCACTGCATTTCTACAAGAACTTTTCCTGCAAACCAGGTCCCTGAGAGGATCAGTGAGAGGGAGACCAATCTATTTATATTTATTTATAAATGAGCTGCAGAGACTTGGCCCCTTTTTTTAAGCATAAGAACAATTTTCGGGCCTCTTTCAGTTGTGGTTATTTTACCCAACCACAGAACAATAGAGAAATATGAGGAGTTGTGGAAACCCCTCAAACTTTCTCTGTTTGGATTTTAAATTCCTGGTGGTCACAGGGCCAGGTGATGCTGCCAGTTGTGTGTTTTCTTCTGGAGTGCCTGGCTTGGGTGATCCCAAAGCACCAGGCTGAGTTAATTGCTGTGATCAAACTAGAATGACACCTCTGGTTTTGGGTTTTGGGTTTTTTTTTTGTGCCAGCCTGGAGGCCCTTAAGGTTTTGGAATTCAACCCTTTGAAAAACAAGGTTACTGGACTCTAGTAAATGACGTGTCTGGATGTCAGTGATGATTCATAAAAGCAATTAAAAAAGGAAAGTGCTTTTCCTCTGAGTGTAATGGCTTGAAGATGCCCTAAAGTGAGTGTGTGCTGCTGTTTCCAGCATAACACTCCTTATCCTGTGGTTCTGATGACCTAAAGCAAATTTTTTTTCACACAGTCACAGGAGATTTGGGGTTGGAAGGGACCTCTGGGGGTCACTCAGTCCAACCCCCCTGCCCAGGCAGGGTCACCCAGAGCAGGGGACACAGGGATGTGTCCAGGTTTGGGATGTCTCTGGAGAGGGAGGCTCCACGCCCTCCCTGGGCAGCTGTTCCAGTGCTCTGCCACCCTAAATTCTTCCCCATGTTGGGATGGAACTTGTTGTGTGTTACTTTATGGCCATTGCTCCTCGTCCTGTTGCTGGGCACCCCAAAAGGAGTCTGGCACCACCCTCTTGGCATCCACCTTGGAGGTATTTGTATGTATTTGACAGCTGAATCTTTCTCATTTGGTTTATATTTCACTGTAGTTCACATTATCTTCCTTCTTAAATCTGAGTTAAAAATCAACTGAGGACGTAATATTTTCCATGGCAGAAATGAGGTTGTTGCAACATAAATGTTGGAGACGACAGAGAATTGAAATTCATCTTTTTCCCCCTCAGTGCTACTCTCTGGCATTTCTGAGCTGCCCCAAACAAAAGACACCTCATTTGTGCAGCTTTAAATTGCTTTTCAGTGAGCAAGAGTGAACTCTGTTAAAACATGATTAAGGTTATTGTGGGACACAAAGATCCATCAGCGTGGCCACGTTACCTGAGCAAGAAGCAGGCCCTGAGAAAGGCCCTACATGGCTTTTCAAGGCATCCCAACCAACCTGTTACCTATTAGGGATGGTTATTGGGCTGTTCTAGAGCAGGCACTTCACCTCCTTCTCCAAGTGGATGCCTCTTACTTCTCTTGAACATGTTGAAGTTGGGGCATCCCTTTGCTTTGCCCTCACATCCTGCCCCTGCTCATCCCTTGCTCAGGGAAGCAAAAGAGTTTACTGATTTATCATGGATCATTAGATGGAGTAACTATTCTTAAAACATCACCAGTATGGATACAATAATTAGGGATGTGCTTTTGTTAACACTGCCAGCCTCTACCCTCTTGTACAGTACCCTTGGGTACTAAATAATTACCCACTTTGTGTGGTTATCTAGCTCACTAATTACCCACAAAAATTGGGGTCAGGTGTTAACTGCTTGAAATAAGTATCCTCCGAAGGCTTGGTTAAATTGTATAAAGAAATTATGTGTTTGCTACAAAACTTTAAAAAAAAAAAAATTCAAACATGTTTTTTGGAAGGAAGATAAGGGAAGTGGAAGGAGACAATGGCTGCAAAATGTTCTGTGTGATAGCAAAATCTTGCTGTGATGGTGGAGGAATCTAAAGGCAGTGGAAGGATGGTTGGCAGATACAGTCTCTAATCCAGTCTACTTTTTCCAAAGATTAGATCCTTCAGTACACAGGGTTGGATTCTTCTCCTATCTAGGCTGATGCCAATCAGGATTATGCTGGTATAAATAAGAAAATTTGTATCTGTGGATTCCCAGACTGACTTTGCTGCATAATCCCACCTCTTCCATCACTCAGGGACTTCTGCATTGCACCCAATAATTGAATTATGTATTGTATATTTATTTCCATATGTTTATTTTAGCTGTGTGCATGCAGAATTTCATTCTGAGGCTGCTGCTCATAAAATGCAGTTTGCTTTGAGCAATAATTTGATTCCTGTGCTCAGGGAGTTACCCCAGTGAGTCAAAGATTTCTAAGATAGCCCCACCCTCCCCAACTTCCCGAACACTTACACTGCAGCCACTTTCCCTTTGCCAGACCCACACAAGATGTCTAACCAGCCAAAATCCCAAGAGGCAATCCCAATCTCCTGCCTCCCCTGTTTCAGCCTCAGAAAACTGGGAAATAAAGCCACAGAAGCCCTAAAGCCCTTGAAATACCCGGCACATGTAGCAGAGGGATGTTTAATAGCCCGTCTTCCTAACCTGGTTTCTTGCATAGGTGCTCTCTGTCTTCAGTACAAAGGGAACAGATTTCAGTGGGAGATGAGAAGATGTTTCTAAAAATCCCTTGGACCCATCCCAGGGTCTTTGGATGCCCGGATACCTTTAATTCCTCAGCGTCTCTGCAGTGCACAGCCTAACAAAGAGACTGCTTTTATTTATTGCTGTATTTTGTGGTAGGTGCTTCATAGCCAGAAGCACCTTCTGTTCCTACAAGCACCTTTTGGAACCACTGTGTGGATTCAGGTATTAGAAATCACCAGCCTGAACGCTTGGGCAAGCTGGGGGTGGTGGTGGTGTCTCAGGAAGGCCCCCAGGACGAGGTGTGTGCTCGCCCTCGGGGATACCTGCGCCCCGCATTGTGGGGAGCATCCCTGGGAAACGCAGGGAGCAGCCTCCTAAAGCACAATGCAGATTTAGTCGTCATCTTTGTCTCTCCCCGCCCCCCCCACCTCCCTCCCCGCTCTGCTCCCCGCTGATGTTAACTGTCTGTATTATTATTTATTGTTATCAGGGGATTTGGTTTGATCAATGAAGTGTATATGCGTCTGACGGACATTCGGAGAGGAAATGCTTGGAGAATGAGTAACATGTCTGCAGTGGAGGGTGTGTGTGAGGGAGAGGGAGAGAGCGAGCATCGGTACTAGAAACATTGACTGATGAGTTCATTTTAAAATCCAAGGGCATATAGCTGGTAAATTAGCACATATTGCAAATATAGTCTGGTGCGAGAGGCAGCGGCGCTGCCATTGAGCGGAGGGGTGGGTGTGGAGGGGAAGGGGGGGGTCGAGGAGAGGAGATTGTCAGCTCTAAAGTCATCACGGGCATGAGCCAGGCAGTCTGCCCTGCCTCACTGCAGACGTGGGGCGTGCGATTTCCACGGGCGGCTGCGGCGTGGCGGAGGGGGGGGAGCGGGGGGCACCCGGGAGAGCAGCCGCGCTGGATTTTATTGTTTTAAAATCCAGAGCCAGCCGGAGGGATGCGAGGCGAAGGGCTGCAGCCCTTCCACTTCCCCTTCTCCTTCCCCCTGCAGCCCCCCGGCACCCCCTTAGGAAGGCGGCGTGGGGCGGGAGCGGCTGCCCGGAGGGTGCCGGGGTTGGTACCCGGCGGGGATGCGGCGGGGACGGGGATGCGCCGGCGGGTTTCTCCCGGGAGCTTAAGAGATTATTGGGGAGGGGTGACCGGGAATGGTGTGTGTGAGCGTGTGAGTGTGTGTGTGTGTGCGGGGCTGGCGGCGGGGGGAGCCGGGTCCTTATTCTGTTAAAGATTTAAGTAGGCATGCAAGGAATCTCTAGGATAGTTGGCAAAGGGCGAGGGTGGGGAGGGGGGGGGAAGGATCCAAAAGAGTCTGTAACCAGACACTGAAGCTTTCCAGGAGTGAGAGTGTGTGAGAGAGACGGAGACAGAGCGAGAGGAAGAGAGGGGGCAGTGTGGTCTAGTACATTTTCATCTGGTCGTTGATTTGAGCCTGATGCTTGCTGTCCCTCAACAGCCTCCCTTGCCTGGATTTTTTCTTTCCCCCTCTCCTCTCCTTTCCCTTCTACTTCATCGAAGCCTAGGGGAGCCAGGAAAGATTAAATGTGCTTTCGAAAAGGCAGCCACTTCATGCAGCTATGTCTGCTCCCCCCCACACTTCCAGCCACCCCCCCACACACTCCCCCTTTTTGAAATAAAAAAAAAAAAAAAAGAGAGAGGGGGAGACAGAGAGGGGGAGAAGGAAGGAGGAGGAAGAGGAGGACTATAGTTTAATGATGTCGGGACTGGCTGATCCAGAAGGACAGGGAAAAAAAAAAAAGAAAAAAAAATGAAAAAAATGGGGAAAAAAAAAAAAAAAGAAAATATTTGAGCTCCTGGACGAGGAAGGACTTTGGTGAATGGGCTCAGACTCCTGAGGTGAGAAAAGGACGGAGTGAATGATGATGATGATGATGATGATGGTTCCGTAATGGTGCCTGTTACCGCTGCCCCCGGCCGGGCGGCGGCGGGGCCGGGGCCGGGGGGGACCTGCCTTCGGCAGCGCCGGATATTTTGCATTTTTAACCTCGGGCCCTCCGGTACGTTTCGGCTTCTTCTCCCCGCTTATGCCGCTGGGCCTAAAGCGGTTCCAGAGCTGGGTGGAGGGTGCGGATCCGTATTATTTATTTGGGCGGGGGGGGTGGGGGTGGAAGGGAGGAGGGGGGGGAAGAGAGGGAGGAATGGGAGGGAGGGAAGGGGAGAGAAGAGCGGAGGGAAGGAGGTGGCAAGCTGGGGACGAAATCCTGCTCTGGGTTATGGCCGGCGTAAATTTCCATTGGCTGGGGGTGCACAAGGTGCTCGGAGAGAGGAGTCGGTGCAGGATGGAGTCCCTTTGTGTGTGTGTGTGCTGTGTGTGTGTGTGTGTGCGGGGCTGCGGACCCTCCTCTCCCGGCGAAGCGGGTTTTTCTCCAGGTTTTCCTTTGAAGCCCCGGCCGGCGGCTGGCAGGGGAGGGCGGCCGGGGCTGCGGCGCTGCTGCCCGCGCCCTTCCTCCCTCCCTCCCTCCCTCCTCCTCCTCCTCCTCCCCGCTGACAGTCTGGGGCTCGCTCCGGCACCGGGCTGGCCCCGGCTCCCGCAGACCCCCAGCCCCCGTCTCTTCATCATAATAATAATAACAACAGCGGCAGCGGCAGCAGCAGCGTTGGTGGGAGCGCGGAGGGCGGCAGGCGAGAGAGAGGAGAGAGCTGCGGAGGAATTTGGTTCCTTTTCCTTCTTCCCCCCCCCCTCCCACCCCGCCACCCGCTTTTTTTTTTTTAATTATTATCCCCCCCCCTTTTCCTTG
>JAWWES010000067.1:3873768-3912355 GCA_035583135.1 Lophotriccus pileatus
AAAAAGCGGCTTGAATCGAAGGCCGCCCCCCCCCCCACCAGTCCCTTTCCGAGCCTTCCAACTCCATAATTCCATGCACAGGGCAGGCAGGTTCAGGGGGATTCTCAGCTGAAGAAATGTCAGCGGTATTAAAGCTCAATTTCATTATAAATATCCAGCTGGAATAATTTCTTTTTAAGCGAACAGGAATCAATCCAGAAAGATTCCTGCAGCGGTGTTTTTTTTTTTGGTTTGTTTTTTTTTTTACCTCCTGCAGACAAAAGGGGGAACGTTGCAGTTTGGATTTATTTTTGCATTATACCTATAGCTCTGAGGCTTCTTTTCTCTTAGTGTAACGTAGTACCTCCAATAATTATTGCTTTTTAAGTGGAATAAAAGGAATCTGTGGGCAAAAAGACATTTTTTTAATCTTACGATGAAAATGGAAGGGAAAATAAATGTTAGGCATTAATTTAATCAATAAATAGAATGAGTAAGTCAGGCTTAGTAAGGATTGAAGATCTTATTCAGCACTAAAATAAAAACCACCAGGCTGGGACTAATTTCAGTTAAAAGTATATTTAATATGCTACCATGATATTCAATATAACGTATTCCCAAGTATCCTGTGCGCTGTTTGCTGCAAATAATTAATTAAGAAGGAGAAAGATAAACACATGAGACTTCTTATAAAAATTTTTAACATAGGGTTTTTAATATTAAAAAAATCCCTTAAATTTTGCAAAACTCTGGCATCCAGGAGTTATGTCTGAGCAGCAACTGTAGCTCGGTGACTTTGACCTCGTTGTAGCTGAGTTGGAACTTGCTTTCCCAAGTTGAAAGGCACGGGCTTTGGTGGCAGTAAAAGGTAAAAAAGGTCCGAGGCATTCTGCAGTTTTCCATTGTTGCTCTTTTATTTTCAAGGGTTTTAACAGGACCTAAAGTTGCACAGTACTGCAGCTGGCGAAAAAAGAAAATAATAAAAGGAGAATACTTTTCCTGCCTTTCTTCCCTGAATCATTTCCAAGGTACTTAAGGATTTATTGGGCCAGATACCGAATTATAGTTGAGATGCTGTGCAGTGGCTAGTGCTGATTAGATGATTGATTAATTTCTAATCGATTTCTAATTCGAAACTTGATTCCCATTATAAATGCTCGATATTAAGGTGCGGTTTACGATGGAATCTGATTGCAGCCTCTTCACAAAGTCATATCAACCCGGTCCAAATGCCAGTTGAAAATAACATCATAGACCTATTTTTTTTTTTTCGGTTGAATTTGTTAACTCTTTGATTTCTCTGTAATGAAGGATTTGGCCCTCCTGCTTTAAAGCAGTGAAATGCTTATTCACAGCACGTTTGGGCACAATCCCTGTAATAATAGAAGGCACTGTAATACCCCGAGTATTAACTCGGTGTTAATCTGCACCTCCGAGCACTGCCAAGTGATTTTGAGGATTTTTTTAGCGGCCACTTTCCCTTTTGTGCCACCCTGATTTTTTTTTCTGTTCGCTTCTCCGTGAGGGAGGTGGGAGGAAAAGGCAGAGTTGAGGAGTTCAGGACGTGGGTTTCCCAAAGGTGCAGTTGCAGCTCCTCACGAGGCTGGAGCTCGGAAGAGGAGCCTCTCCTGCCAACTGTGCCGCATTCCTGCTGCCCTGCCTTTTTCCCAGGGCTCAGAAGGAAAGAGCATCCCAGTTCTTCTTCACTCTTGGGAACACACACATTGTTTCAATAATCCAGGCAATAAATGCTAATTAGTAATGCTTAAGGACCCTACCAGTCAGAGTAATTATCATAATTTACCTCTTCCTTGTTAAAAAACATTCCTTGCTGAATTTAATTTTTTTTTTTCTCCCCAAAGTGATGGTTTCTCCCTTTTTTTTTTTTTTTTCCTTCTGGAAAATCATTCCTGGTTGGATTAGCAAGAAGTATATTGAGTCTGCTGTAGCTTTGAAACCCGGTTTGTGCATTTTATAGGGAATTGGAGCTAAAGATTTTCCCACACATAAAAATTTATTTAAAACCTGATATATTTTTTGCCTTTTCCTCCCCTCTCCGCTCCCCCCACCCTCCCCGTTCCCCAGCACCACCAAAATCCACTTGCAGAGGGAGAACAAAGGAAATCACTAACTATAAAGGCATCATTAAGTATGAAGAGCAACAGCAGAGATAGAGTATGTGATATGACAACATATTTTATTGCACAAAAGTAGAGATAATTAAATAATTCAGTGGTATTCTTAGCTAATTAGCACAAAGATCTTTCAGAGGCCATCAAGAAAATGGATCTCATCAAATCTAATAATATGCTACGTTTCCCAAAGATCCTGAATTTCCCAGTGTTGCTGCTGCTTCCCCACCTGATACTGTAACGCCAAAGGTTACAAATGGTTGTACATTTAATTGGGCTCTTCCTCGGGAGAATATTTCCCATGTAAGGGTGATCAGGTATTTAGAGGGAATGAATATGCAGAGCTGGAATTTTCAGTGTTGGTCGGTAAAGGAGGAGATCAGAGCTTCAGGAAAGGCAGATCTGTTAGAAGTGATCCATTTAAAATTTCCAGCCAGGAGCCTTTCTTGGGATGATTGTGGTAGGGCTGAACCATTGGGATTTTGGAGCTGCTGAATGAATGCTGGAGTCCCAGATTTTTATAGAGTTAACTGGGGACTTTAATTGCCTGTTTTCAGCTTTTTTTGAGGGAGGGAGCATTGAGAAATGTGTGGCAGAGTCTAGGGGAGGTTTGGGACCTCTGGTTTGATGTGGGCTCTCATTTCAAGGCCAAAGCCTTGTCCCACCTGCCAGTGGATCAAACTGGGAAGGGCTCCATTCCCACCAGTGGAGGTGGTTTAGGTCTTCAGTGGGACAGCTGCAACTCTTGTGCCATGCACGTCGTTTTTCCTCTGGGTTCATGAGGTTTTTTAGTTGGAATCAGTGACTGATTCTGTTCCTGAGCTCAATCCAGGCTGGCAAACTACAGATCCCATACAGGGGAACAGGGACAAGTACCTGCAGGGCATTGAAACTGCCACTGGAGAACTCTGTGAGGCGTGTTCCCAGTAATGAGGTGCCTCAAATATTGCTCAGAATATCTCCTTGTATTATTCAGAATATCTCATTACACTCCTTTGATCTAAATGTATCCACAAGTTCACGAGGTGCATTTGCAAACTCTAATTTGCTGCCACTTTATTGGATGTATTTAGGGTTACTTTTTCCTCTGCCAAACAAAGGAATTTGTCTGCAAATTTGGCAGTCAGTTAAAAATCTCCTGTTTTAAGCAAAATGCCAGCATGCTGCCTTACCCTTTAAATAATGGAAGGGGATGTGCATCAGTCTTAGATCCAGCACTAGTTGTTGCTTTTACTCTGGCCCCAAACTGAACTTTACTCCTGTGTTACAGTTGTGGTGCATTTGGCTCCCTGGACTACCCAGACAAGTAAAGCTGTGGGGTAAGATGTTCCAGTTTGTGATTTATTTATCTTTTTTTGGTGGTGCATGGAAGGGAGAACTTACAGGCTCACCCTGAAATTGCAGTGTCCCTGTACGTGGAGAGAGACTTTTCCCTGCTCAAAAAGAGACGGAGTCTCATTTGTTCGAGGTAGATGGAGGGAATAGGAGGGGAAAAGGCACCTAAAAGTGGTTTGCCCAAGGAAGCACATTATTAGCAAAGCAGTAATTCGTGTCTCCTGGTTTACAGGGCTGTACTTAATGGCATGTATTTTTCCTCTGTGGAAGTTTCCTGGTTGGGAATAAGGTTAGTAACCTGAATGTGGTTCCTGATATGCCAGGAGACCCTCTCATGTACCCCAGATGTAACCATGAAAGAAAATGTTATTTCTGAGAGCAAGTCATGCCTTTTTTTTCCCTTCTGTTTTTCTGTCATTCGCCCAATGCTCTGGCAACTGTATTTTATATGAGAGGGCATTAAAACCAATTTTAAAAACCCCCACATTCAAGATGAAAGATGAGCCTCTGATTTACATGGTGACTGTGGAAGGCTGAGACTCCTGCAATTGTTTTTATTTAACAGCTCTTCCCACACTGCAGTCGATGAATCTCTAATCTCCTGGACTGAAATGTCTGACACTTTCAGAACCGTTTTATTTGCTGGCTCTTGTATCTGTGTTGTGCTCACAGAGCTCCACCCACAGCGGTGTCTCAGCAGTGGGCTGGTGGTATATTGGATATAAATGTATGTTCTTTAAGGGGGTGGGGGGGATGAAAGGCTGAACAAGGGCTTTGCTGTGCAAAATGTGCCACCCTTTAAATAAGGGGTGTCTCCAGCAGCAAGTGTTGGAGGGTGGCTTGGGCTTCTGAGAGACAAGGAGTAGATTAACCCTGGCAGAGTTAATTCCTTGCTGCTGACCCTCAACCACCACCACTGACCACAGCCTGGTGCTATTTGCTGTTGTGTTCCTCTGGAAGATGGACAGAAGGGACGCCCTTTGGTGTCCTGTGTGGCAAAGAGGAGGATAAGCTCAGTCAGCTCCTGAGAGAAGTCTCCGAACGGCTCCCTCTGGCTACTCCAAGAAGCTGAACCTCTGGCTTGTGTTCCCTGGAAGCTGTGTCTGGTGATCACAGCCCATTATACACTTCTCACTTGACTGCCCTGCTGGTAACTTCACTTTTAAGATGAATTATGCAAGAAATGCTGTGAAGCATCAGAAATGCTGAGGACTGAGAAGAGTCCTCCCAGTGCACGAACTCATTTCTGAATCAAGTCCGAGACTCACCTGGATTCCAGCTCCTCCAGAAAGGACCAAAAAAGGGGGAAAGGATCAAAAATCAATCAGTGGACTTTGGTTTTGCTGTGTTTGTATCATGTCTGAACCTGCAAAGAGTATCCTTGGTTATTCCCAAGGAATCCAGTAAATGGTGACTCTGTAAATCAGTTACTTGCAGTGTGTTTGTCTCATTTGCTCCCCTCCTTCTCCCCTTTCCACCAGGGCTTTTTAGAGCTCCTCATTCCCTGGGAGGAGAGGATGGAGTGGTTGGGACTGGGCTCTTCCTGGGGCTTGGAGGGGGTGGAAAAAAATGCCAGCTTGGGAAGAGGGTTGGTGGGCTCACAGAGCATCTCACACACAGAATTTGCCTCCAGATTTAATTGTGTTTTCACCCCACTAATACCTGCCAGGGAAAGCTGATTTTAAAGATGTGTTGCCTCTCATTGTTGATGGCCCAAACAGGCTAAAATCCCGTGAAATCTGGATTTCTCTCTCCCATGTTTCATAGCTAAGTTAGAAATAACAGCAAAGCTTTTTTAATTCCTGCTCTTCTTCACCCCCCTTTGCTCTTTTTCATGTGACCCAACATGCCATGTGTAGTTTTGGGGTGTAATGTGGATTTTGTAGGATGCTGCAACATAATTGGAGCAGGAGGGAAGCCCTGGGTTCGAATTAGTGGTGTTCTGCTTGCTGTCTTTATGTCAGCATTCAGTTCCTTTTGGAATATACGAATAGGAGGCTTAAAAATAGTGATCAAAACCCAGCAAAAACACAACGGATTCAATAAGGAACCAAAGTCCCCACATTCCTCAGGCAGCCAAATGCTTTTTTTTTTTCCCCTCACAATCATGGCATGAAAACTGGTATTAAGAAGGAAGGTTTTCTCTCCTCAGATAGGATATTTTAGGAAGGATTCTCCCCAAATTCCAGCCCCCCAAAGCACGACCTCTGCCTGTTGTGCTAGCACAGAGGGCTCTGTGTGAGGACACAGGGAGCTGGTGTGAATTCACCGGGAGCTGCAGACAGGCAAGAGGAGCTCCAGTGGCAGAACCAAAGCTCCCAGCAGTTATTCCTGCCGAGGGGGATCTCTCCCAAGTCCAAACATGAAGCTGCAGTGGGACAGTGGGGGAGGTGTGTTTCCACATTTATCTTTTCAGCTGAGATATAAAACCCCAAGGTCTCCTCTGGTGTTCAGGGACAGATGTCCAGGGAGAAGTTCTGTTCCTTTGGCACATGCTGTGTGAAACCTTCTCTGCTTTTTTCCCCCCACACTCTTAAAAAAATACCCTGTTTTTGGTTTCAATACCCCTCCCCTCCAAAAAAAAGACAACAATGTTGTTGGAACCATCTCCTCACCTCCAAAATAAAGAGACAACATATTCTGGGATGTGTTTGCTCCTCTCCAGGTTGGAATGTACGAGTCTGTTGGAAAACAACACAGGGCTGGCTGTTATAAAACATATGGAGCAATATCTGAGTGTGTTTTGTTCACATATGATGGTACCTCATTATTTAGTAATGCAGCACTTCTACAGCAACTTCCATCTGTGGATCTCAAGGCACTTTCTGCAGGGACCTGAATTAACTCTCACAAGTCCCTTTGTGAGGTGGGTATGGAAATGTTCCTGGTCCTTATTCACAGGAGGGGAGACCACAGGCAGAGAACCACGTCCCTCATTTCCAAGATGTTTCACCTCTGTGTCCTCCTTTCCACACTTTGATTTGCCTGATGAGACAGAGTGAGACTATTCCTTTCCAACCCAGCTGTTGAAAATACGTATCAAGCACAGTAATATCAAATATAACCTGATTTGGAGGGGTTTTTTTGTTTGTTTTTAGTTAGTTTATTTTTTCCTGTAGGACAGGGGAGCTTGGCTTTCTATCCTGAGGCTTTGCTTTGCAGAAGGCCAGGATTGTGTTATTCTTGTGGGGTGGGGAGGTGCTTTAGCACCTCTGAAAACCAGCCTAACCTAAAAGCACTGATTAGAAAGTTTGGCTTAGGCATTTTGCCCGAGATGGCAGGGCTGATAATTGGATTTCAGCTTTCTGAGACCCAGTCCATTACTGCAGCTATAAATCACGGGGCTGCAATCACTCCTCTAATGCACCCTGGGTTTGAAAACCTTTTCCTTTACAGCCTTTTCCATCTGTGCCTATGGAGACACCTCGAGTGCAGCAGCCCTTAGTGCACTTGTTGCCTCCCACCCAGCACTGCCTCTCTCCATAAAGCAGTTTGGGATGTTTAGAGTGTGCTCAGTGTGGCAGCTTGAACAGCTTTTCCTCCTGTGAAGATTTTCCTGTGTTCATTCACCTGAGTCTGGAGAAGACAAAGCCACACAGAGGAGTTGCACAGGCAAAGCTTTGCTTCATCAAGGCTTTAACTCCTTGAGCTGCTCAGTTTGTTTTGACCTCAGGACTGAAGAGCTGCTTTCTACAGCCCTGCTTTTTAATTAATTTATTTATTTGGTTATTTATTTTTTAAAATAGATCAGGATAAACCCCTCAGTGACTCTGCACATATTCTGTCATTACATTCTGCCTCACAGGGTAGACTGACAGCCAGCCCTTTCTTTAGATAAACAAGATTGATCTGGGAGAAGTAATGCAGGGCCAGGGGATACCTGAGAAATAAAACATGGGGTTTGCTGCGTGAGGCAGAGTTACCTGAATTTAAATCTTCCCTCCTGGTCCAGGATTGCCAGGGGTTAATCCGGAGGGATATTCCATGGGGGAGCTTTTCTGATTTTTGTACCAGCCTACCCCCTATTTTTACATCACATGGGCCAGAATATCCCTTCATATGGACTCCAGCCTTCCCCTGCTTGCTGCTGAAACAGAAGACAAAGGTAACAGGATCAATCAGTCCTTGCAATCTTCAGCATTGTTGGAGCCCCTGTGGTTTTTTTCTATAAACCCACACATTTTTACTGCTGGAGGAGACACAGAAGTAGAGATGTTTAAAAGAATGAGCACTTAAAGATGCTCTTTTTTTAATGAGTTTATTTCTGAGCTTTGGCTTTTTTCTCTATCTGCTGCCTTCAGAGCTTTGCCTCTTTCCTGAGAGCTGGGCTTTGCTTGATGCAAAACCCACACGTGCAATGGGAGAAATCCTTTCTTAAGCTGACCCTAATGTCATTGTCAAAATTGCACCAGGCATAATTTTGACCCAGAGACAGTAAGATCAGATGTTAAAACACTGAACCAGGAGCTCATCAGCAGGAGGGCTCATTCCTGCTGAGATTAGTCAAGCCTGTTCTCCTAGACATTTTTTATCCATATCAAGAGGAAGTTTGGAACTAAATTTAATCTATTTCCCAGAAGCTGCTGATGCTTTCATGTAAAATGAGGAGTTTGTTGTCAAGACAGGAACCAATTTTTGGAGCCATCACAAGCCTTTCTCTGATTTGCGTACCAAAGACAGGAATTAATTTGATATATGGTGGCTGTAATAGCCTTTCCAAACACACATATCAAATTCCTTTCCTACCTTCACACACCCACAGCCCCTGTCCCATGCTTAGGAATACGAGAAATGGAGAATTAGGCCACACCTGACCACTCAATGCTCCTAAAATGACCCAGCTGAGCAAACCAAAGAGATTGCAACAAGCCTTTCATCTACTAATGGTCTAATGGGATCCCTTTGTGTTGATTTTAGCACTTTCTCTTCTTGGCTGAATTAAAGAATCCACTGCACTGATGCCCAGCCTTTTATTGTTGTGCCATGTTATTCATGAATTATTCCAGCTTCGTGGTTATTTTTGTTTTGGAACGTAGCCTGTTCCAAAATATTTGCACAACAAAAGGCAGGAGCGCAGTTTTTTCCACTTCCCGTCTGTCTGTCTGTCTGGAGCTGTGGATCCAAACGCTTTCCAGCTTGGAGGATCTACCTGATGATTTATGTGGGAATCAAGAACTTGGCATCCATGTGTTCTAGGCAAGTTCTAGTCCTCTTCCTGCTCCTCAGAAATTATCCCTAGAAAATGTAGGAACACCAGAACCCACGTCCTGAGCCCCCTCAAGCTTAAAATTCGGATTTGGATTTGATTTTCCCCACCAGTCAGTCTTTATTTCTGTCAGAATAAGACTCAGTGAAGCGTTTTGAGAACTTGGTCCCACCTTTGATGTATCAAATCCTGTCCCCTCCAGGTCTACACAGCCCACTTGAAAAGAGCAGAGCACGGGGGTAACATCCTGCAGTATTATGGGATGAGGGAATTTCCCCTGCCCCCCCCAGTAAAAATGGATCAGGCCATCTGATATTGCACAAACTGACATCTCTTTTCTAAAAATAGCTGTCTGAACATTCAGTCAATGGGGTAATCCAATTGCCTGAACATTCTTGGGTGCTTTATCATTTAAATTGTAATAAATCACAGTGTGCCACAAGCTGTATTGAGCTGCATCAAGTTACACTCCCACCAATAACACGCGGTGACCAGATGAAATCAGTGTGACACGATGGGATTGAGCTGAAAATTCAATGCAGGCCCTGCTTGGTCATGAAAAGTTGGCTTAGACAGGCCTCAAAAATTAGGGGGATTTTCTCAAAATCACTGCCCCTGTCACATTTTTGACTCAGTATTTCTCTCCTTCATTTGCTTTAAATAATGAGCACACGGGGCCTGCCCTCGAGTGCATTGAACTCTATTGAAAAATTGCTATTGATTCCAGGCTTTGGCCTTGGTTGTTTGGGAGTTCTGCAGTAAAATATGGAAGGACCACTATTGTGCATATTTTAGGACAGCTGAACTAACACACTAATGCTCCCAGGAATATTCTTCCACAGACTAATACCTACCATTGTTTGGAAAAAGTTTATTGTATTTAGTTTCCACCCCCCCTGCCCCCGTTTCTTTCTTAAGTAAAAGTAATGGGATAAAGTAATTTTAACTCTCCTAAGCAGCCCCTTATTTCTCAGAGCAATATTCCCCTGGACCACCTTAATGAATTCCCTCCTCTGCTCGGTTTTATACATGTTTCAGATATTTATACAAGATGTATGAACATAAAAGGATTATTCATAACATTATTGTTTCTAAAACAGGGGACTAAAGCTAAACATAATCCGGTTCAGTCCCCAGCTGATGTAAATCATTCCTGCTCCCCTGGAAGTCGCTGGTGAAATCCTCCTGTGCTCCCAGTTAAGAATTGCTTTCTGCAGGAATGGATAAAGCTGATGGGAACAAGCTCAGACCACCTGGGAACGGTCAGTGTGCTGGAAATTCATCCCAGAGTTTGGCTGTGCTGCCAGAGGGGAAGGTGTGATGGGATTATGGCTCAGGCTGTGTCACTGCTAACAGGTAATGTGGGCTGGAAATGCAGCAGCACAAAAATTAGACAGGCCCAGTTCCCTGGATAAAAACCCAGAGCCCTTACTCAGCTGCATCCCAGGGAAGTGCATTCCATGTCTCCATTGCCCTGGAGATTCTGCCCTGTCTGATTGTGCCCAATTTACTGCTGCAGGGTTACAGTGGCCAAAGTGAAACCCCTCGGGGCTGAGGTTGGTTCCAGCTTGTCACAGACAGAGCTGAGGTGTGAGGATGGGCACTGTTACACCTGCCTCGTTTCCCCCAGCGTAAAAATGATATAATGAGATCAAGAGAGGCAGTGCCTTGCTAATTAAAATGAGGATGGAATGGGAAACCAGAGGAGAAAAAGGTGGAAAAGGGGGGAAAATAAACCAGCAAGGGATCTGTGTCCTGTTACCAGCTCTGACCCCAGCTGTGGAAGGGAAGGTGCTGCACAGCATCAGCCATTGTGTGCAGCTCACTCAGTGCAGGGTCACTGATCAGGCACTCCGAGTGTCCCCTCCAGGAGGTGTCCATGGGGATGGAAGTCACTGCAGTGCAACTACAATGGAGGGCAGAGTTTCCTTCCTCACCTCCAGCTGCCCAGCCCTGGTGCAGGTTGCAGTTGTGCTTCCCCTTAGGCTGCTCAACATGCTCCACTGCCCATGAAACTGCCCCTTTTAAACCCGAATTAAGAAGTGATAGTGCATGCAGCAGTGCTGGCATGTTTAGTGGGAGATCCCTCCCCTGCTCCCCCTCCTCTGAAAGCTGCAATGAGCAGCAGCTGCTGGAAATAGCCTTGGAGAGAAGCTCTGCTGCAGTCTGAGCACACGAGCCCCCATGAGCAGAGCTTAATATTCCACCCATCTTTCCTCTCCTACTTTAGAGAAGTTAATTAAAGGAGGCTGAGATCTGAGAAGTGAGAAGTACCGTTGCCAAACCAGCTCCTCAGTGTTCCTTTTATTGCTCTCTCTGACCAGAACACGAGCACAGACCTCACTCCTCCTCCTTACATACCATATATTTCCACAAACTTAATGGTTACAATGTGGTAAAGAGCAATAGATTATCAGATGCTCAGATAAGATGGATCTAATGGCTGAGTTGCAGCTTGTAGGGTAAGTACAATTATTATTAAACTCCTCTTTTACAGGCACAGGGAAATTGAATTATTTACCCCAAATCTCACATTAAGTCACTCACAGAGTGAGGGAAATGGCTGAGGTAACAACGTGGCTGTATTAAAAGCAGTGAAAGAAGGGTTTCATCAGGCAGCTGTAGGCTCTGACAGTGGGGTGGTGAGTGTGCAGAGTTACTGCAATAAAGAATGTGGAGCTCAGACTGATGCACCTTCTGCTGCACCAGCTGACAGTGCACGACTATCACCTTGTTGAGGAAGAGATTTCCAGTGCCTCTCACACCCTGTGAAGTCCCAGCCAGTTGTACTGTACTGAAGCAGCAGAGGCAAAACCTTTAACAAATGGGGCCAGGAAGGAAACAGCTTTAATTCTTTGGCCAGAAAGACTCTCTGATGAGCAGTGGTTTACATGACTACAAACAGACAAGAACCCTCCGGGCTTTTTTTTTTAAAGTCTTGTGGTCTTCGTATTTATAGGAGAAAAATGCCAAGAAATATCAAAGCTGTATCTTGTCTTGGTTTGTTAGCACGATTCCCCAGCCTGCAAAGTTGGTTCATTTTATTGGCCATGCAGAAACCCCTCTTTTCCTGTCTGTTTTCAGTGAGGACTATCTAAGCTTGGCACAGAGACCCTCCAACCGCTTTCAGTAAGGTCTTCAGCCTCCGGCCTCGAAGCTGGAAGCTACCATGGCCCTTTCATGCTTAAATTCCTGGTAGGAAGTTTGGTTTTCATGCTTTACTATGGTTTTCCTACCAACTTTGATCTTCCCTCTTGGGAGTCTCATTTACACTCAGCTGCATCCGCATCCCTGGCCTTAATCTTTCATAATGGAGTGCCCTACTTATCAAAGTGTGACAGATATCTTAACCCCCCCTCCCACTTGCCAGTGGAGATGCAGGAGACTCTCCAACTGTTATGAGAACAGATGAGTTAATTGGCTAAGCTGCCTCTTGTCACACTCCAAATATTTGGTGTCCTTTGTCACCACAGCTCGAGGCCCTCAGTTCTCAGTCCCCATCCCCAGAGCATCTGAGGGGTGTTTTTCAGAGCAGCATCATTTCCATGGCTAACTGACTGATTTTGGCTCACCATTTTGCTGGACATTGCTTTACTCTTGAATCACAGGATATCCTGAGCTGGAGGGACCCACAGGGATCATCCAGACCAACTCCTGGCCCTGCACAGACACCCCGACAATCCCGCCCTGTCCCTGAGAGTGTTGCCCGAATCCTCTTGAGCCCTGGCAGGTTTGGGGTCGTGACCACTGCCCTGGGGAGCCTGTTCAGTGCCCAACCATCCTCTGGGGGAAGAATCCTTCTTAATATCCAACCTGAACTTCCCCTGACACAGCTCCAGCCGTTCCCTGGGGCCTGTCACTGATTTCAGGACCACTTTGTCATGTGTGAAGCCTAATAATGACTGTGTTCTTCCCCTGCATGTGTGGTGGCAGCTATCTCAGCATGAGTCAGCAGTGCCATCACTGGGGATGTTCTGCCTGACTAATAAACTCGCCCCTCCACCACCCAGAGCCTCGGGTGCAGGACAACATCTCCTCTTGGGTCTGTGCTTCTGTAAGGACATGAAGAATCACTCTGCAGGAAAAGCAGCAACAGTGGTTAGAGGTTTATGAGTAATTACTTTTTTATTTCTTTGGGGGGGGGAGGGTGAAATCCCAGAGAACTGTTTATTCTTTTATTCAAGAGAACAGAAGGCTGAAAGTGAAACTTGAAAATTGCCTTCAGACACATCAAAGGAAGAAGCAGAGCTGGGAGTACATTGTTCTCCATGTCCACTGGAGATGGGGCCCACCAGACAGCTCTGTGACTCTTCTCAAGGGAAAAAACTGCCTTGTGCCAATCCTGTCTGACAGAGAGAGGATCTGCTGGACTGCAGGGTGTAATACATTTTGCCTGCATTTGTTGGCCTGCTGTGGGTTGGTGACAGGTTTTTCTTCCCCAGCTGCCTCCTCTGCAGTCCATTTAGAAGTGGCTCATATTTTGTTATTACCTCTGATGGTCTTGCAAACGACCATATCTACGAGTTAACTCTCATTTATGATTTTCTCATAATGATAAAGTGGTTCTTCTAAGAGTCCTGTTGCTTGCCAAAAACCTATTATTGCAAAAGCCCAGAGCCATTTCTGAAATAATTTATTGGACAACTGCTCTTGGGGTAAGAAGCTCTCATTTAATGCCACTATTTAAATACATTTTAATGTCCCTGGAACCAGAGGATCCAGATGCCACGTGTGTAAGATGAGTGTTGTCTCTCTCTTTAAAAGAACCCTTTTCCCCAATAGAAGTTGCATTTGTCCCAGGGAGAGTTTTCAGGAAGGACAGTTGGAGGTGTTTGCTGAGCCGAGGGATGTACCTGGCTCTCCACAAACAGCATTTACCGACACAGGCAGGGGCAAAGAGACCAAAGCTTCTCTTGCCTGTGGCCAGAGCTGGTCAAACAGAGCTGGCTGTGCTCTGGAAGCCACTGTTACATATTGGGATCAATAAACTAGGCCTGGAACCGCTTCACATCCTCAGCACAGGAATGCAGGACCATCAAACCCCATGGAAGTTCAAGGAAGATGTGCACCCTCCTCCCAGAGGTTGTCCACAAGGTCAGACCATGAAGGGTGGTTTGGGGTCCAAATATAAACTTCATTTATTATATTAAGATGTGTTTTTTGAGTTATTTCATATTTCTAAATCATTTTCTCTCCTGTGAACACCAAGTCATTCACAAAGGGGAAAGCCTTGCTGAATTATTTCCTTTTTTTTTTGAGTCTCTCATATTAAGAATTAGTTGGGACTTTCTTTTTTTTTTTTTAATTTTTTTTATTTATTCTTTAAAATCACATGAGTTCTGTGACTCACAAGGGTTGTAGGTGGTATTATTTGTTCTGGTGTCTGCAATCCCAACGTCAAACTTGTCTTTGCCAGGAGATTGATACAACGTTGGTTTTGGCCAGGAGCAGGGGAGGAGAAAGGACATCACTTAGCAGATACTTAAAATGCGGTCGGGCTCTGAAAAGCGACTCTTAGCAATGACATTGTGGTTTTCCACATTTATTTTCTCCCCACAACTTCCAGGAACAATCTGCTGAGCTCACAAATCGAAAGGTGATTTGCTGGGCTGTCACCTCTCCCGAGCTCAGCAGAGGGGTTTGAAAACCCCGCTCTTTTCCATGTGCCTCTTCCATCATCGCTGCTAATAAGGATTCCACGACTGGAAACTGCCTGACACGTTGCTGATGGATGCAGGAGGCTGAGTAAACTCCAGCTCGCTCTGCCACGGCTCCCTCGGCTTATCAGGGATAAGGAGGGCCATAATTCAGCTTCAGCTTGAGCTAACACAGAGGTGCACAGAAGGGAGATTAAAAAGCAGGAAGGTGGTTAAGACACAGCTCTGAGGGCCTTAATTCAATTCCCCATCTTTAAAATAAGCCCCAGTCATGGTGGCTGCACTCCCTGCTACCTCACGCAACTGGGGGCTTAGGAAGAGCAGTTTAGAATTAGTTCAAATGACTAATAGGTAGCTATTTTCTTTTAACATGATTGCTTTCCCATTTGGCCAGAGCAGGTAGAGGGGACTACACAGAGGTTTAAAGGAGCACTTCCCAAATGGTTTGCAAAGTTCTGCCGTTCAGCTGTGGGACCCCCTCCATGTGACAAAAGACACATGTGGTCTGTGATAAGGTGAAAATAGAATTGATGTGTAGAAGCTGGAGAAGGGCTGTGTTTTACTGTGAATTAGTGGGTCAGATAAAGTTAAACGTTTTCATCCTTCCTCACAGTGCAGAAACAGGAGAATGCAGGAAGGATGGGAAGAGCAGGAAATTAAAAAGACCTAAGTACTCCTTTTGCACTGGACAAAACTGATTTGGGACTTACAACATCCCATCCCCAGGAGAAACACCTTCACATTTCCTAAACGTGGTTGGTTACAGACAAATTTCAACGAAGGCTTCTGCCACCTCTTGAAAGCTGAATGGAAAAGACGTGCAGGAGGAGCATTCCAGCTCTCAAATGAGGGGTTTGGAAAGCAACTTGCAATAAAGACAAGTTTGTAATTGCCCCAGTGACCACTTGGAGACTGGAGAAGCAGCCAGATTACTCCTTTGGCCCCAAAAGTTGTTGGCTTCCCTGTACCTGTGCATGTAACGTGGAGATCATATTGACCTGGCTCCAAAAAAACTTCTCCCAAGTGCATGAAATGCAATTTTCTCTCCCAAAAAAACCCTGAGCTAATTAGTCCATGTGGAATGAAGCTGCTGATGAAACTAGACTGGTGCTGATGCCAGAGCTAGCAGGGGTTCCTTTGCTCAGTGCCACGTAGATGCAGTCACGGGATACCAGGCAAGGAAAAATAAATCAGGGTAACTGGCCTTGGACTTGTCATGGCAAAAAAGTCAATCATGCAAGTGATGATTTTGAGAAAAATCACTTCATTTTTCCATGGAATATATTCAAAGCCAGTCAAGATGCCAAAAAATTAAGTCATTCTTCTCTAATGCATTAGACTGGGTGTCTGCGGAGGAACATCAGGGATGATCACTTCCTTCAGATACCTCAAAAACCAGGTAACCGACTTTCCCCTGTAAAGACATGCACAGGTTATGAATTTTTATTTCGAGAACATGACATCTTTACGGCTGACACGCTCAGAGTGTAATTTTCCTGGGCAGAGGTGGAGCAATTTCGGTTGGGCAACATTTCTGGCTTGGCGTTCTCGTCGAATCGAACACGAACTGCATTTTGGGTCGGGAGGCTGAGAGGAAGCTCGCTGGGGGGAAATTTGGCTTATTGAGACCTGGAGCTGTGAGCCAGGAGTGCAAGGGCCTGTTTCAAGTGCTGTTAAAGCCTGGCCTAAACCCAGCTGAAGTACAAGGAAAGAGCCCCTTGGACTCTTCAAGGGTCTGACTCAGGCAGCTTTTTCTCTGTGTTTCCTCCTCTTTAAACTTGGCAGAAATGCCAATTTCTGAGGTATGGGAGCCTAATGATTCACCCACACTGTGCAAGGATCACGGGGAGTTTTGCCTGAGGGGCTGCAGAGAAATTACAGCAGGTTTATTTTATTAGCAGTTCTTCCACAAAATCGTAGGAGCGAGGTTTAATCTGCCATAACCCAGGAGGTTGGGAGGACGTCTGTAAGAATCTGGGGAGGGTATGGAAGGAAGACAAACATGAATACTGAGGTTTTAAGTTACGTGGCTGAGGAAATGTGCTACAGGTTTAGTTAACAGGGCTTGAGCAGGCAGAGTTTGTGTCTCAGCTATGAATATTGTTGTGTGAAGGCCAGGGCTTGTGTTACACTGTGCACCTACAGTCTGAGCTCTGCAGGTTGTGTGTTTTATACAAACCCAACATTTATGCATGACTTGATTCTATTTATTTGAATTTTGGGGACACAAAGGGGAAGACAGTTTTAGCTCATCTCCACGAGGTCCAAGCTGAACTAAGTCCAGGTCTTGAAATAAAAATTCATAACCTATGCATGTCTTTACATGGGACAGCCAGTGTTTGAATTATGATCACAGGCTGTTGGGAACTGACCCCTCTCCAATCATTTTTCTTTCATCTTTTTACTGAATGTCCCCCAACTTTGTCTCTGTGAAACAAAACCAGTTCCCATTTGGATGGGTCTGATCCATGAAGACTTCACAGGGACCAGAGCAGAGACTTTCCCAGCCCAACTGGACAAACCCTGGGGAATCCTCGGCTTCAGGGTGTCATATTTACCCATGGCTTGAACAACTCCAGGGATGGTAAAGTCCCACACCACCCTCAGCTCTCTTAGGGGCTGAGTGGGACTGGGAGGGACTGGGAGCAGCTGTGTGAGGAGTGAGGAGAGCAAGGTTGCAGAGCCACCTCTTGGAAAGGTGTGTGAGCTGGAGAGCCCGCCTTGAAAGGCACTTTTTAAAGCTTTCTCTGCATTTCTGGAACAAAGAGAGTGGTGGTGGTGGTGGTGGAAAAAAAGGCCTAAAAGCTTATTGACAAATGCTCTGAGAAACTGCAACACAGATTACTGTAGTATGTGGTATATGTGTAATTTTAATTGCTTGTAATGCAGCTCCCTCTCCTTGCTCTGTCCTTCTTCCTTCCTCCTCCTCCTCCTCCTCCTGCTCTCTCTCCCCCTGCCAGTCCCCCCCACACACACCCTTCCCCTCCCCTTCCACGAGTTAATCTGTCGCTCGATTCTCAGCTTTTCTTTTGCTTCTGGTTTCATTTTCAGATGACAAAATTCAAGGCACACAGCTCTGCTGTCTGGTTGCCCTGGTAACGGCAGCCTATTATCGTACCTTGTCATTCATCAAGAAAGAATTGCACTTGACAGAGATAGACCAAAATGCCTGCAGTCTGCAGCATTAAAAAAAAAAAAAAAAAAAAAAAAGGGAAAAAAACTGTTTTCTTTTCTTCCAAGTATGTAAAAGGCCTTTAATGCCTATTTAGCTACATGTTTTATTTAACGTTGCTTATTATCCGCTAAAGTGATTGTCGATACTCGGAGAAATAGATATTTCCTCCTCAAAAAAAAAGAAAAAAAAAATAGCTCTGCCTCGAATTTGTCATTCTGCCCAGCTTTCAAACCCTTCCACCCTGGTGCACAATATAAAGGAAATGGTTAAATGATAAACGTTTTGCATGTTGAATTGGCCAAGTGACCACACAAATGCTGCCTTTTCTGCTTAATTATGGCTTGTGTTGGTTAGCTTTCCTGCTCCCTTTATAGAGCTTCAAAAATAATTAGCAGGATATGTAATAAATAATTGAATTTTATCTTTAATTAATCCTTCAAGTGCAGGGTGTTATGGAATACAGATAAGTGTATGTACATAAAAAGTACACGTGTGGTGTGTGTGGACACATGTGTTGTATGTATTAAGGAGGCAGAGGTTCCTCTGAGCAGAAAAATCTGTAATCACTCTTTCTGAAGTTGGACCAGTCCCAAATTCATTGTTCTTCAAAGGCAGGAAAAGGTAATTGCTTGTTATTTTGCCTACCTCATCTTTGCCATTTGAATTAACCCAAATTAATTCCTGAAACCTGGGGCCTCATACCTTTTGGTTAGTGAGCACCGAAACTCCCAGGATTGTGATATTTTAAAATCTAGGTGTTTTTCTGGTAATTGCTTAAATAGCTCTAATTGAGGGTTTGGGTCTTTTGGGGCTGTTTTATAAAAGGATTTTGGGTCAGGTTTTTTTGCTTACAGTGGTCAGTTTGCTTGTTAAAGGTGAGATATGCTGTAAAATAGGTTTTATTGGCCATGTGGTATTTTAAGTACGTATCCTCCTTGCTTGGGGTTTGAATCTCTGACTGTTGAATCTTTTGTCCAGGGAGATCAGAGAGGAGAAAAAAAAAAAAGGAGAAAGAGAGATAGTGGAGGAGAGAAAGATAGAGTGCACTTAAAAAAGGGGGGAAAAAGAATTCCTCACACAGATTGTAATGCCAGCTCTGTTTATTTTCATGGAGTGTGTCCTGGGTGTTGTACCAGCCCTGAACTTCGGGGGCTCACTTTGCACTCCCCCAGTGAAAACAGAAGCCTGTGTGTGTTGCTCCTGAGCTCTCTGTCCACACAAACTCCCCCACGGGGGGAAACACGGGGCTGGGGTGGCACCAAAGCAGCTGCAGGTCTTTTCATGTTTCCATCATCCTTGGGAAAGGCTCCCGGGACACATCCAGACCCTTCCAGAGTCCCGGGGCCGTTCACCACGTGAATTTTGGGTTCCTTCGGAGCAGGGAGAGAGGGAGATGGCCCTAAAATGTGTATAAATACAGCCCTTCCTAGAACCACTTGTGAACTTTTCCCTTCAATAACGCCGCGACACCAGCGTTCATTTCCTGTCCAACCTCCGTCCCACCTTTTGATTTTTAAAATCTCCCTTAGGCGAGTGGTTTGGGCAGACAAAGAAAATGAACAGGCAGAAACAATTAAACCAGCAGATACAGTGAAAACCAACACCACAGCACTTTGGCAGGATTCGTTCATGCACTGCAATTTCTGTCTTGTATTTGATGTTTCAACAGTCGGTTCTTATTCCTGCAGTTTCTTTCCAGCCTTCCCCTCGGCTGGAGGAACTCTGCTGTCCCTTAGGACCTCATAAATACATAGAGGCACTGGAAGTATTTTCTTCTGTATATTAATATTACATGATAATCTCGTGGAAGGAGAGAAAAAAAAATAAAATGCTAGATCTGGATCTTCTTAGCTGCAAAATGGCTCTTTTAAATCCCTTTTAAAAGGCTGGCGTGCGTCTTTATGAAAAATTGGGATTTGGAATGTTTGTACAGCCCTGAATAGTGTAAGTGAATATCCTTAAATTAGCTTTTCAAGTTGATTTACAGCCTGAAAATTCTGTAACAAGACATGAGTGTTATCTGGTAAGAAAGGCATAGGTTTTTCTGTTATTGTCTGTCTGTGTGTCTTCGCTGTGAAACAAAATGGGAGCCAAAATGCCAGCCAGAAAATGAACTTTCAGGAGGAGAAAAGGCTACATGGGAGTTAACAAAGCAGGAATTAACTTCCTCAAAAATTAAAGTGCTGATTGATTTTCTTAAAAAAAGGTATTTTAACCAAGATTAATTGATCAAATCTTACAATACAAGAGAAAGAAACCCAAGTCCCTGGGAGTTGATATTTGTTTTACTCAGGAAAGGGCTGAACATCTATCAGCTATATCTAATTAATTGGTTCTGTCTATTGATGTGTGTATCATTTATCTCTCTGGCTTTCCAGGCTCTTATTTCGTGCTTATATTCCTGGTACCTGAGTAGGTGATAGATCAGAAAATAAGGGCAGCAGGACTCAGTTTTATGTATCTCTGAGCGTTTTTAACCCTGTGCTGTGACTGAACCACTGGAAAAAGCATCAGTTGGGTGGATGGAAATGTATTTGTGGATGGTCAGGCCATAAGAGAAGCCCCATAAGAGATTGTCTGGCCCCCTCTCTAAGAGGAAGCAGGAGAACCTCTGTCAGTAAACTCTACACGTGGTGTTTCAGCCACTGCTCCAGCTCCATTTGCCCTCTGGCCCTCGGGGAATCGTTGACTCTTCAGCGCCAGGCTTTGCAAGCACCCTCTGGGTTTGAAGTCACCCTCACCCCCCAGAGTGGGTGTAAGTCCAAGGGGTGCTCTCTGAGGGCCTGGCTCAGTAAAAGCCCCTGTCCTGCCCTGGTGGGAGGGAAGTCTAGGCAAAGGCTCCCAAAAACCTCCAAAAATTGACTCTGGAGGTGCTGCGAGGTCTGAGAGGAGGTTGCTCTGTGTGAGAGCCAGATGGAGGTTTTATTGAATCCAGCCTTTGGGTATCGACACAATAAAACACCTCCTGTAAACCAAACTCTTTTTTCTCTCTCTCTCTTTGCCCCTTTCTTCCCTTCCTTCCCTTCTCTCTCTTTCCTCCTACTGCAGTGAAAATCCGAGGAATGCTGCGAGCAGACCGAAACCACGGCACAGCCTGTGCTTATCTAAAGTTCACTCAGAACAGAGTGACTCTCCTACCTTTGAATGTGTCTGAAATTAAAATGTCACGGCTCACATTCCCACTTTAGCTCGTGATGAGTTATATCCTGGGCTGCAAAATCTTTCCCTGCAGTGACCGATGCTTTTCTGAAAGTGAGATGCGAAGTTGGGGAACAGCTTGAGGAGGGCTCATGGCACTTGTCTCCTTGCTCCACACCCGTGTAAAACAGACATTTCTGTACTCCTTTTGCACGTAGAATCTCTGTTTTCAGGGGCTGCACTGAAGTTTAAGGTCTAGCTCTGAGGGAGGGCCTCAAATGCCACCTTTTCTACATCCTATTTCGGAGGTGACAGCCGTGATCTCCCTCTGGAGGCCACGAAACCTTTTCAAATTATTTTAGATTTGGTTTAATTCCTTTATTTATAATTATTTTATTTTTAATTCTTTGATTTTGAATCAGTTAAAATGGGGTGAAAGCACTTGAAAGATGTAGCTGGAAAGCTGAAGGGCACAGATGAAGGACAGTATGGTGACAGTGGGTTTTTTCTGCTGAGTGCTGTGAAAACAGCCCAGCAGTACCACCCTGGAAATCCAGGAGCTTGTTGGGATTATTTGCATCGAGAAACATGATTTTTTGTCTGTTTTCAGTATTTCTGCTGCTGCCATGGGATGGGTGTGCCACAGAGCCAGGGATTTATACCCAGTATGGGGTAGAGTTTTCCATCAGGGAAGGGGACATTGTGTCCCCAAGGACTCCACACCAACATATTGACTCTGGATCTGACTTTCCTTAATTCATTCTGGCTTGGAGTTGTCTTTTTTTTTTTTTTTCTGCCAAGCTGCTGGGTTTGATCCTCCCTTTCTTCCTGGTCTTTGTGCACGTTGGGGCAGCGAGATCTTGGACTGAAGCAATTCCAGACTCAAGTGACAGGTGCCCAACAGCAACGAGCCTTAAAATGATGAGATTAGCAAAGCAATGCCTAAAACTTCTTATTGCCTTCTACCCTTGGAGATTGTTGGTTCTCTTTGGGTTATATTTACAAGATTTTCCTCCTCAACAACGAGTGTTAAAAGCATTTTGGGTTTTTTTTTTAGTCCCTCCTTTAATGAAAACTGCTGTCGTCGCAGATTTCCTTGTTTTCAGGGGCTGTTTTTCATGGCAGATACCATAAAAATGTTGTCAAATCGGTGGTAAGAACCCTGTTACCAGCGATTTAAAGCTGCAAAAGGCATTTATAGGTGGTGGTTGAGGGACAAGAGGCCAAATATTGCCATTCTTACCTCAGCTGAGCCCTGACTGACACGGGTGGGAGCTCGGCTGGAGTGAGGAGACGAAGATTTGTCCTACTTAAAGTTGAGCCCCCGTCCTGCTGGCAGGGGGTTGTTTTGTTTGGTTGTTTTGATTTGGGAAGCCACGAAACAAAGGCAGCTATAACCAGGCCGTGCTCATTAAAAAAAACCCACCACATTTATAAAGATATTTATTGATAGGGATTAAACAGAGCAGAAAATACATTTTTGTTTGTTTGTTTTTCTGGTGGTTCAGGTGCTTTTCCCCCAACCCCCCACTGCCTTTTGCTGCACGTGAGTCTGTGAGGAGCATTTAGGTGTATCCAATCTATGATTTTTTAGAGCAGGAGGATTTCTGCTTCAGTTTTAAAAAAGAAGGGATCCAATCTTGTGTGGCAGCAAAAGGGGTTTAGCAAAGCAGGTTGAGATCTCGCTGTTTCAGTGGATGTAAAATCTCCTGCCCTGAGCCTTTCTGGCAGGACCCTTTGGGGCAAGTGGGGAGAAAAGAGGGGAAAACCAAAAAGATATCAAGGCAATTTCAAAAATGATGTTTTAAAATGCCTTTTAATGAGCAACTCTGCTAAAAGCACCTGTCATTTACTTCCAAGTAAGTTTTCCTGGAGGTTTGGTGGATGCTTTGCCATGGTTATTTTGTGGTAGGCTGTGTTATATATAGTTCTGGGCACAGTTTCCAACAGAAATCCTAATGAAACTCCTTCTGTAATTGCAGGTTCCTCCCAGGAGCAGTGGATTTGTCCCTCTGTGGGTGTAAATCACACCCCAAAGCTTTTGCTTGCTGTAGGGATTGAACAAGGTCCCCCTTTGGCTCAGCTGTGACGACTCTTTGACCAGCCACATATCACTGTTGGCCACAAATGATAAGCAATTCCAAAAAAAGCCCAAAACCCCAGACCTTGCAGCTTCTTTGTTGGATAGAGGAGCTGGTTACTTCCATGTGAAACAACGGGGAAAAAATGGGCAGACTCTAATCTTCCTTACTTCTAATAATTTAGCCACAAATAAGCAATTATTTCCAGAACTAAAGCATCAGGGAAGGTACATGGAATCTTTGTTTTTCCCAAATGATTTGATCTATGGTGTAGGGAAAGTGGAGAATTATTGTGAAGAATTTTAGGAAACGTTCCTTGTGCAAGTCTTGTCTCTGACAACCTGTAACTGAGGTTGTTGCACTGGTATCTGTCTCCTGCCATGGAGTAAATACATTCTGCTTAGTCGAAGCCCAGTGAAAGACTCAGCATAGAGGGATTTTTGGGCTGCTTTGAGCATACCCAGAAAAAAAAAATAATGCTTTTCTCTGTCTTTTTAGCATCTTCATTTAAAATAAACTGCCTCAAAACTATGATGCTGAAAAACAAAGGGGAAAGAACAGCTCTTAAAGGCAATGCTCTTAAACATAAGGATATGAGATAATGAAACGGGCTACTGGGATAAGCATATTTATTGGGTTTGTTATGTATCAAATGTAACAAAAGTGAAGTGTCTGAAGAACTCCATGTGTGGTTCCTTCACACTCTTTGATCACACAATTCCCCCTTTAATTCAGATGCAGTAGAGCTTAAGTGGCTTCATTGATGTGTTAAGTGTGGAATGATTTTTGTATAAAATAAAAAAAAAAAAAAAAAAGAAAGAGAGAGAGAGAGGGAGAAGAAAAAAAAAAAAAAAGGAGCCCATTATGTGTCCAGAAAAGCCTTGTGTGCACTTGTTTATTGAGACAGGAAGTCGGTTTCCCACACCGAACAACGGTGCCGAAACACTGAAAAATTGTGCGGGGAAGAAAAGTGAAGGAAACTTAATTTTCTACCTGGCAGAAATCGGCCTCCGGAGGAAGAAGGAGACAATGAGATTGGGCTCAAACTGAATAATGGAGCCTGATTGATTCGAGGGAAATGCTCCACACCATTTATATATGGGGGGGGGGTTGTTCATGTGCTGCTTTTGTTAGTAAAATGCGGGGCTTTGGTACGAGCTCTTTGTAGAGGGGCTGCTGCTGCTTCAGCACGGCATTGCCCAGAGGAGAAAACACCCAGCACAGCGGGCTGGCAGGTAGAAACACGGCATTTAAATATATATTAAAAAAACTAAAAGAAGCAGCAGACTACTTTTAGGTCATTTCTTCCCGGTTTGTCACTGACAGGAATCTACGGGAGGCTCTTTGCGGCGAAGCCTTGGTGTGAAACCGGGAGAGTTTCTTTTAGCCCAGACAAAGGAGCTCCTGCACCTGATGCCCTGGGCCGGCCCTCTCGCACAGCCAACCTGAATTTTAACACTAAAAACGAGGCAAGAAATAGAAATCAGTCAAATGGGGAGGTTTTTAGTCACACCTAGGAATCTGAACAGGATTGATATCGGGCTCCGGCATTTCAGGTGTATCTCAATCTCCCCTTTGGTCCGCGAGCATTACGGGCTGGAAGGGAAATATCGAATACAGACATTTATTGGTGCCTCAGAAGCAGCTGTGAGTGCCCAGAAAGGTCAGAAGTGCAGCAGGCCCAGTGCTGTGGGCTCAGAGCCCGGAGTTTTAAGCCGAGGAAGCAAACCCAAGGTCTGAGGAGCAAGACTGGCACAAAGACATCAAGCGACTTGCCAAAGGTCACGTCAATCGTAGGTAGCAGAGACCAGACTAAAGATCAGAATTAGCAGGTTCTGTATTTTGCTGTGATTTCATATATCCTGGCTTTTTCCCCCCCCGGTTTTATTCAGCAAATAATGATGTTTTCTCCCTCTGACACAGTCCTGTGCTTTTGTGCTTAGAGCGCTGAGGTCTCTTTTTTGCTTTGGGAGCTTGTAAAAACGTGTGGTTTCCTCGGCTCTGCTGCCAAACCCAAGGCTATTCAAAACAAACAAACACAAAAGAAACCTCCCAAAAAAAGCAGAGTGGGCTTCCCAAATCTTACCTTGAGGTGGATTCGTGCAAAATGGTCACAGGGGGAAAAAATAACCCAACCCTTCCCTTCTCCCCAGACCAGTTTGCGGGACCTCGGGGACAGCCCTGGCTGTGTCCCTCCGGGGTGAGCAGCACTGCAGGGCCCTTTCTCCTTTTACCTGGATGCCAAACCCCTCTTCCAAGTGCTTATAAATCTGGACTGAAGTATTTTTACCAGCCTTTTTTTTTTCTTTTTTTCCAAGGATTGTAAGGCAGGACTTGGAGGGAAACAGCACATTTTCCCGACACACGTGCGCTTTCCCACTGGCACATGCAGCTCCCCCTTCCCTAACCCTGCTCTCCCAGAGCCTTTTCCAGCCCATATAAAACTCTTCTTCCTTTCAGCACCATCTCCCCACACCCAGCACATTCCTTTCATGTGCACAGACCGATGGCCTTATCTCTCACTCTCACCCTAATTATGAAATGTGTGGTATGTTGCTGCTCCACGAGAACAGAGAGAGCTGCAACTGGGCAGAAGTTAAAGGACTCTTCTTATTATTCTTCAGGCAAGCCAGGGTCAGGATAAACTGGCAGTCTGTGCTTGTTTGGGTGGGTTTTTTTAATTCCTTTCTCCTTGAGAAGGGAAAAAGGAAAAAAAAAAGAAAAAAATCAAAATGATTGTTAAACCCATAAACTACATCTTCGTTGTGGGGATGATTTGCACTGAGCAAACCTCTCCAGCACTGAAGTGTTCCCGCTGTTTGTCACACCTGACAGACACTGAGAGCAGCGCAGAGGGTTTGGATGCCGAGCTCCTGAGCTCGACCTGGGGCTCTGGCTGTCGTGGGCTTGCCATCAGCACAGTCAGCACAGATATTCCTCTCTGTTCCTGAGAGCTGCAGGACCTCGGTGCGTAGCAGGAGGCTCTCTGTGTCTGGCAGGCATGTGGTCCTTAAAATGCAACTGTCAGACACTTTGCAGTGGGATTTCAAAGGGGATGACTACTGGCTTATGTCTGCTTCCACCGAAATTGTCTGGAGCAGCAAGACAGCCGGGCCAGGAGACGGCTGCCTTTGAAAATCCCACCGTGAAATGCCGTGTATCTGAGAGCTACATCTGAATTGTGCAGAGCCCCCCTCTCCCCCAATTATTTGAAAACATGAGCTAGACAGCGTTAGCCTGGTCAGCCGTTGAGAAAGGGGAACATATTCGTGACCTGCCATCCGTTCCTGCTCCTCCTGACCCTCCCCCTATCCCCACTTTGTCAGCCCTTAGTGAACCAAAAACTGGCTTCTCTGATTTGAATCATGATTCAGCCTGATGCGATTTGAAATGCCTGAATTCTTAACCCCCTGCTTGATGGGATTTTGTCTAATGGAAATGCCAGCAGCCTTTAAGTCAGGCATGGCAGAGCCTTGCCAGCCTCTATACCCAGCATGCTAAATAAATGATAAATATTGTTGCACATATGTTACATCTGTCAAAAGTCTCAACATCACGCAACCGCCGCGTGGCCCTTTATAAGGTGATGAAAGCAGCAAAAACAACAACAAAACCCCAGTGCAAACATCAGATAGGCATTAGAGATTCCCTGACAGTGCAAATATAATGCCCTGTTAGGGAAACAGGCTTGTAAGGATTGGGGACATCTTTATTAGGTGAGGCAAAGAGCTGAAAGCAGTGGGTATGCTGTGGGTTCAGACTTTCTTTGTGAGGTCAAGGAGCCCCCAGCTCCTCTCTAGTCCTTACCCTGCAGTGGGGATGGTGCTGTTACTATTTTCAGTTAAGAGGTCCCTGGTTCTGCTTTTAAACACAAGGTTTAGGTGTGGCAGAAGAAGGGGAGGTAAATAAAGGAAATTCTGATGTTACTCCTAAATATTAGAAGTGTAGTCCCACATCCCACAGAAACATTTACCTCTGCTGAAGGTTGGTAGATACTATTTCACTCTTCCCCAAGGCAGGAATTTTTAATATCCCTTGCTCTAGAAGGGTCATCTGGCCAGTCATGGGGAGCATGAAGTCAAGGCTGGGATCAGTGCAAGAACCTGCCTTGGAGGGCACCCCATTCCTGCAAAGGCCTTGTCCTGCCTGTGGGAAGGAGAAGAAGCAGGGAGAGGGTGAGCAGAGAGGGAGGAGAAGGCTGTCAGCATGCTGAGCCACGGCTCTGCTGCCCTGCCCCAGCTGGATGCTGGGATGGAGGATGCTGAAGTGCTAATGCATCTTCCTCCCCTCCAGCACAAACGAGTCCTGCAGAGGAGCAGATCCTCAGAGGGGACTTTCAGAGCCAGGGTCCCTCCCCAGGGCAGCAGTGCAGGGGCACGTGGAGCTGCTCCACCTCTCGCCCAAGGCTCTGCCTAAGGGCAAAATCTCAGCCCGAGAAACATATTCCCTCCCTCTGCCTCCCTCCTGAAAAATAAGGGTCACAGTGGCATTTACCTCCAAGTCTATTAAAAAACATTGAGCTCCCAGAGTGTGGCATGTGTGTTTCCTATTAAGAAGGCAGTTCCAGACTAATAACCATTTTTAATGGCTGTTGTTGTGCTTTGCACTAAATGATATTAGCTATTATTGCAGGAGAAAGGCAAAGGAGCCTGGAAAATTAAATGAAATCCTTCTGTGGAAATTTCAAAGGGGATCAAAGATGCTCCCCAGCTTTTTACTGGAGCCCAGGTGGAAGGCTTCCTAGTTCCAGTGTAAGGTAGGGAACCCCTGGAAAAGCACTTGTGGAGAAAGCAGGTATAATTTTCCCTCTCCTTCTTTAAATCAAGTAACTGTTGGAGGTCAGATAGTTTTCTTCATACAAATAAGAATAGGAATGGGTCCACTGAGACTTAAGAAGGTCAGTGGATGGTGGCAGAGGGCAGGAGGAGTGATGTTTGGTCAATCCAATATTTGCTCCTCTGTTCTGGTTGTGAAATAAACAAATAAATAAATGCTACTTGTAAGATGTGATTCATCTTACCCTAAAGTGCATGTGAAAATAGGTTGGATGGGTTGTACCCCAAATTATGGCTGTTATTATCCTCTCCTTTATCTGTAGCAGGAACCTGGAATGACTGGATCTAAGAGCAAAAGAACTTACCTTGAGAAACAAGGCAAGAGGGAGAGCCAGGGACAGGTTTGTTGACCTTCACAATGTGTTTCAAATTATTTGTAGGCTGTGACTGCAAGTTGAGAAAAATTCAAACCAGCCTTGATGGTATTGAAGCAAGTCAAATTTGGCTGAGGCCAAATGGTTCGTAATTTAGTTTCAGACCATGACTGTGAGTCTTAAAAATCAGTGGGTCTTGTTGGCAGGCTGAGCATCTATTAATAACTTGGCAGTGAAAGCAAGGGGGTTTGTTCTCAGGGCTCAGCCCTGGCTGGTTTTGAGCTGCCCAGACCTCCCACTACTTCTGTGGGAAGTGAAGTGCCCAGCACTTTGCAGGATCTGCCCCTAAGGACGGGCTGCTCACTCACAGGGGTAGATCATCCCTGTCCCCTCCTTTCAGACTCCAGGCAGAAGAGCTCCTGGTACCCACCGAGCAACTCAGGGTGATCCATTTAGATTATCCTGTTAAAAAGATGCAGCCTGTTTTCCAAATGCACAGAAATCTAACTAACTTAGTTGCTCTAATTAGCCCCTGCTGCAATTTCCACCATGCTATTAAAATAAGTTATGCTCAAATGCAATGAAACGCCTGTAAATCAAGGGAGATTAAAAATCCCTTTGGCTGCAGGGATGTGTTTATCATAAAGACTTTAACATCCTAAATTTTTAAAAATGCTGTACACTAAGGCAGTCAGGGTTCATGGGGAGGAGCAGTGTCTTGTTGCATCCTCTCATGGAGCTCCAGGACTGATATAGACGCTGCTGTTGCATTTTCCTTTTTGTTTTTAGCACAAAATATGTGAAAGTTCAGTTGTTTAGGCTGAAGGTGGATGTTGCTTGGTGCCTGTTCTGAGCCACCTCTCTGGGATTGATCTCCCAGTTCAGGGCTGGCTTTGAATGAACCTGGATCCGAAAGGGAATTTAGAAGATTATCCTGCTTTTAATGAATGTGGTGTTAAATCTTAATTTTTAAAAATTATTTCCTTAAAAAGAAAACCAGTACTTTTAAGTTTTAAACTTACCTTTGAAGTGAAGCTTACATTTGACTAAGAAAGGGAGACAGACCCTACATAATCAAAATTACTTTAGGTCCTTTAAGGCTATTTCAGCAAGAGGAGGGTATGCCAGGTGAGAGCATAACCTAGAATTTATGCCTGTCTACTCATTGCTTTTGGAGCATACATTTGGTTGCTGAGTTCCTTTTTTTTTCCTTCTCCTTTGGATCAGATTTACAAGGGCAGTGGAGTGACAGGACAAGAGGGGAGGGTTTTAGGCTGAAGGAGGGTGGACTTAGATCAGATATTAGGAAGAAATTCTTTACTGGGAGGATGGTGAGGCCTTGGCAGAGGTTGCCCAGAGAAGCTGTGGCTGCCCCATCCCTGGAAGTGTCCAAGGCCAGCTTGGATGGGACTTGGAGCAGCCTGGGCTGGTGGAAGGGGTGGAACTGGATGAGCTTTAAGATCCCTTCCAACTCAAACCATTCTGTGATTCCATGGGCTGGTTGGTTGTATCCCTTTGGGTGCAAACCCTCTCACTTATCATGCTCCTCCCTCTCCTCCCCTCCTGTGTAAATGGAGAAAACAGGCCCAGTCTATCTGAAATACGTGAGGAGGTGGGAAGATTTATCCTGGACCCAGTTCCAGAGAGGTTAACGGCCTTGCTGAGGACCAGGTGGGGAATGCTGTGGCTAATCTTCAACCCAACCTCCCTTCCCCACATCACAGGAGAGCAAACCAGTTATTTTAAGTTGTTGTTCCTCGTGTTTATTCTGGCCCAGGCCTCCCATCCCTCCCCTGCAGCCCCGCCGCGGCGGCCGGAGCGTTGCTATGTCACTGCAGAGCCTTCCTGCTCGCAGCAGTTGTGCAGAAACCGCTTCCCCCTGTCATTGCTCCTCAGCAGCAGCGATCTGTTATTCCCCAAGAAGTAGCTGCAGCTTTAGCACCTGTTGTGCAGCCCGGGAGGAGCCACACAAACAGAACTCCTGTTCGCGGGACCGGACCGGGATCCGCTCGGATTTTTCCCCGATAGAATTCCCCTTCTGTTTCACCAGACAAATAATCTGTTGCAGCTCCCATTGCTTCTTATCTTTTGCAGCTTGGACCCGTTCCATGCACCATTTTGTTCTCAAAGATGCCTAAAAGCTGATTCCTCAGCGCTAGCCAAAACAAATGAGAGTCTTGGCTGGCGGCGTGGTAGCAGCAGCTGGTTCCACCGTGGCTCCCACACCTAACACTGGGGCAGCCTTGGCTGAGATAAAGACCCTTTTCCCTCATTAGGGGTCTGGGGAGAAGCAGGAGGGAAGCAAAGTCCTGTGTGGTTGTTTGGCTGATCTCGGTTTCGTTGTGTTTATTAGAGGTGTTTTATTCATCGTGTGTTGTCCCCAGGCCTTTGTCACAACAGCCTCTCAGGACACAGGAATAGGAATGGGGACACCCAGGATCTGTCCCGAACAGTGTGACTGGGGGTTTTCCCTGCCCTTTCCTTGCCATCCCCATTCAGGCTGCCAGAATGTCACAGCTGGAGCTGGCACAGCCACACACAGGGACAAACCCACAGAAAAGGGCCCTGGTGCCAGCTGGGCCCTACAAGCACTGGGGCAATGCAAAGGGTCATGTATGTTGCCCAGTTTGTCAGCCCTGGTACATGTAGTTGGTCCCACAGCATCCCCAGGAGATATTTAATGCCTGCAATGAGCACCACCTGAGTTAGAAAAGCGAAGAGAAGGTGTAGAGGAGGCAAGGCAGTTCATGAATAAAAAGTGCAGCAAAAAACAAGGCCCAGCAAGTTTCTGAACTTCTGGAAAGTCGGGATCTGGACTCAGTCTGGACCTGAGCTTTCTGGTGCTGCAATACCAGTCACTGCTACAGAGGTGTGAAGCTATTGCAGGAAGGGCTTGTAATTGGGAGGCCCTCAGTAAACAAAGTGGGTTTTGGGACTCCCTGGTCTCTCACTGGTTCCCCTTAAAACGCCATCATTAATAATATCATTTTAGGTCTGTTGTGGGGATAAAAAAATAAAACTATCAAGGTGTTTGGCTGTATAGAGACTGGGAAATCATGATGGATGGGTGGATGGATGGATGGATGGATGGGTGGATGGATGGATGGATGGATGTGTTCTCTCTGTAAGAGGGGAAGGCCAAGCTGGTCAAAGACTTGTAGACACAGTGTCTCTACTGAGCCGAGAGAACATTATGTCACTGTGAAAATGCCACGCACTTTATTTTAAGAGGACGTCATGGCAAGGCTTTAATCAGATCTCTTAGTGCCTTAGACAGCTTCAGAACCTGATTCAATAAAAACATGGCTGGGCTCCAGCATGATGAGGAGAAGCAGGCTTGCTGTGGGGACTTATCTGTGCCTGCACAACCTCTGCTTTGGAGCAGTTTTGGCCACTTGAGCCCAGGCTCCTCTGCTCTGTCTGCTGTTGAACAGGGAGTTTCTGAGGGGGGACACCAAAAAATCCAGCGACGGGATAGGATGTTTGGGTGGGGGATGCTAATTGATTTGACAGTTAATCAAAAACTACTAAGGGAAAATCAATACAGAGTAAAACAATCTAGTCTTCAGTTCTATATCTTATTCCCAGTGGCATTGTTGATTGTATAGCATCAATGTCATCTATTTTAGATGGAAATGTTACCAACTATAATGCCACTGTTGATGTTTCAGAACGATTCTAATCTCATTTCAATAATAGCTTCTGTCTCTCTTAGTGACATACATGCCATAACATTCTTGGCTAAATTGACAGCACTAATAACACACTCAGTTTTTATATTATTCGGACCCCTGTCTGCATTTTTTTTGAGCAGTCAGGGGTTTGCACAGCACGAAGGGTGAGCACCTCCCTTGAAAACCTCAGGTAAAGCAGTGCCTGGACATTCCTGATGCTGTGCTGGCACTTGGAGAGTCACCTCCCCAGCTAAGAGGGATTTGGGGGTGACTCCTGAGCTGGGAGGGTCTGACTGGAGGGATCTGCTTGAGGTCTCGGGGATTAATTCAGGTTAGGACTGAGCTGATGGCCAGGCTTGTGGTTTAACTGCTGGACTATGTACTTCCTCCTGAGGTCTTGAGTCTCTTCAAGTGGCCTTAAAAAAAAGAAAAAAGAAAAAAAAAATCCCACAGGGAAATTCCCAGCTGGTTTTCTGGAAGCCCTTTCCTTCTCATCAGAGCCTGACACGCCGAACCCCGGGCCTCTTGTGTGGTTTTATGGCATGTTTGGTTTTTGTCCTGCTTGCAATTCAGAAGTGCAAAATGAATGTGCAGCGATGGGCAAAGGGTGAGGTGGACACCTCATGATGAATCAGGTTCTCCAGACAGAGCAGGGAGTTCTCAGCTCCTGGATGTCTCACTGGGCTGAAATTCAGAGCACAGCTCACAGTCCTTCCTTGGATGGACCCGGCAATAATCTGATTTAAAATTTAAGGAAGCCTCCAGAACGTTTTGTGAGGAAAATGTTGGTCTTGCAGCAGGTTTAGTGTCTTCCCAGCCTCCTCCTGTACCACCCTGAGCAATAAATCCACTGACCAGGCAAAGCACTTAAGCAGATGCTTTGCTGCACCCTTGATTCCAGCTCTGCTGACCATGGCTTAGGCTTAAATTTTAGCAAATAAAGAAGTCACATTGGGGTGAATGGACTTGAAGGCTGTGCTGAATTTTAAGCTTGGCCTTTGCCAGAGCCCTGCACTTGAACCTGTTTCTGGAATACACAGGACATAACTGGGAGCACAGAAACAAAATCTTTCCAGTAGATCCTTCATTTAAAACAGCTTTTCTCTTCAATTATCAGCTGTGGATTTACATGGGATGAGAATTGTCTTTTCTTTCTGATTTTATCTTTTCTTTCCTCCTTTCTTTTTTTTTTTCAGGGGAATTTTCCCTTTATTAACTTTTTGAGCATAAAACACAGAAAGTAAATGAACAAACAAAACCCGGAGCAATATGTGAGATCTTTAATTCAGCAGTCATTATTATTGACATCAGGAGAAAGAAATGCAAGAGCCCAAGTCTATTGCTTTAAGCTGGGATTTTCAGAAGAGCCTGCTGGAGTTTGGTGCTCAAATCCCATGAAATCCCCTTTATACTTTCCACTCCTCTTTCTTTTCCTTTAATTTATTTTTTCTTTGACATGGGAAAGGCTTGGAGCATTTTGTTGGTTGTGTGTTATTACATGATGTTTAGGATCAGCACTGAGGATTGAAGCCAGTTCAGGGCACAAAGTAACAGGCAGTTCCTTCCCTGAGGATGTGGTGTCTGAGGGTGGATGGGAGGTTGTGGAACCAGCTGTGGCTGCCCCATCCTTGGAAGTGTCCAAGGCCAGGTTGGACAGGGCTTGGAGCAACCTGGGCTGGTGGAAGGTGTCCCTGCCCATGGCAGGGGGTGGAATGAGATGAGCTTTAAGATCCCTTCCAACCCAAACCATCCTGTGATGAGGAGAAGAGAAACAGGACACAGCAGGGGGAAGCTTTGCAAGCAAAGGATGAGAGGATGAAGAGGAGGGAGCCGTGGCAGGGGACAAGGCAGCTGTAAAAAAGGCATAGAGGATGAGAAAGGCAGGGCTGTAATGTGGAATATCGCCAAATTATAGACATATTCAAGTGACACTGGGGTTTTTCAGCCCAAGAACTTGCTGTTGGCAGGTTCCCCCACGAATCTCTTCAGCCCCCTTACTGCATGACTCCTGACATTCCTTTGAAGGTGTACACATTTGTTGGGAACTGCCCTGTGACCCCTGTGTTCCTTGTGCCTGGTGTAGGGTCCTGCACATCCCTCTCCACAGCTCATAATTAAAGTGTCCAGCCACATCCCACTATCCTGAGCTCAGCCTGCAGAGGGACTGCTTATTTCCCAACAATCTCAGCAATATTTCTGTAATTTGTGGCGAAAAAAACCCCTATCCTGCTGGGATAAGCCAGCCTGAAGCTTGCTGTGATTAAGCCATCACTGAGCTCTGTTTTCCTTGCTTTTCCTGGCAGAGGAAAATTTATATTTTTGAACACACCTAGCAGAGTTTTCTCAGTTTTGCTTCCTGTTTTATTACTGGGGAATCAACTCCTCAGCACAAACCAGGGGTATGATTTGGGTTCAGGCAATTAAAGCTCTGAAGGAATTCAGGAGTGCAGCAGGTGTTGGATTTTGGGTTGCCTGGTGCTGATTTCTGACCTCATCACAGCCTCTCTTGTGAAGGTGAGGTACCAAAACGTAGTGGCTGATGCAGCCCCTGAAGTGTGACCTTTTCATTTTTTGATGACTGGCTATCCCAGCCCTTCCCCACACGAGGAGGAGGAGGCTGTAATCACGGGAGGAAGGGAGCTGCTGGATAATCAGCATGCAGAGTGAGGAAAAGGTCAGGATAATCCAGTGTGCAGCGGAGATGGATGTGCAGATGGGTAATACACGAGCACGGCTCGAGGAGCAGAGACGTGTTTTCTAACCTTCAAAGAAAGTTGTGTTCTTTCTCCTATTCCCTCCTCACCCAAAGCAACCCACAGACTTGTTATTTAAAAAAAATGCATGTATTCTTTGCAGGTTTTCACAGATAAAATGCCTTCCCTGCCTTGCTGTCTGCAGGACAGGAGAGACGAGATTCAGGGGGAAACACTAGAAACTTTCTAGCTCTGTTTTCTTTCAAAATATAATTTCAAACACCTTACCTCTGCTCAGTTTTTTACTCTTTTCCTTAAAAAATTATGAAAAGAGGTATTACATGAATATTGTAAGAGGAAGCCTGTTAAAAACTGCAAGTAGAGTATTGTGAGTCGTGCTCCCTTTTTTCCCCTGGTGGAACAGAATCAGCAAGAGAGAAGAAGGAGAGATTTTTAGAAGTAGTCCTTTTTTTCTGTTCTCTCAGCTGCAGGATGGAAGATTTGAAGCAGTGATAAAGTATTGGGTTTCTTCTGAAAATTTTATGGCCAAATACCTAATATTTCTCATTATTACCCCTCCTGCAGAACAGTACAAATTCCTTGGCTGCAAGGAGGAGCTCAGGGACAGTATCACTGCACTGAAGCTGAGATACCTGAATTTATCACAGGAATTAGATGGATGTCCTACTTCAAATTTACATGCCTACCAGCAGCAGAGGGACATAATTGAAGAATAAAATCTAAATAACATGTAGGAGGAAGCTCCACGTTATTACAAATCAGTTTGGTTATCTTCATTAATCAAGCCAGAAATCAGTCCTCTCCTTTCTTTTCTTAGAGCTTTCCTTCACGAGACTCAGAGCAACCCAAAGGGCAGAAAATAATTACCCACAATTAAAGAATGTGCAGGACAAGCCAAGGTCAAGGTGAAGCTCGAGGGATCTTTCATTAGTCACTTTAAGACAGGTTGAGAGCAGGCTAATAAAAATTCTGACCTTCGTTATTTTGTTGTCTAAGAGCAACTGAAGCTTGTTCAGCAGAGAAGAGGGTGTTTTCCTCTTGTCATTCCTCATCAGGGGAGTCACAGGGCTGATTTTTAGTCACAGCAAAGTCTTACTGAACTCAAAACCCTTCTCTTCAAACACCTGGCTGAGAGGGTATAAAACCTGAGAATGAGGGTTTGTAGCAGTTGCTGATTCATCCGTGGCTTGTTTGCCGTGATTTTGGTTGTGTCTGTCCCATTTCTGCCGCCTTGGATTCTGGCATTAGCATTCCTTTTTATCACCTGAGAAACAATCCTTCCCTCCCAGTCCTGTCAACAGCATTTGCCTTGCTCAGGTCTCCATCCTCTCCCCCTATCGATTGCTCCACTTTGCTTTATGAGTCCTTCAGATGTTCTGGGCACAGCTCCTTCCTGAGGGCCCTGCAAGGTCGTGTCCGTGTCCAGGCAGCAAGAAATGCAAATATCTCCTCAGTCCCTGCATGAAGGAAGGGGAAAACCAGAATCAAACACATCCCCACGCCCAAGTCAGCCCCTGTGCCCTTTGGTTTTCCTGCAGTCTCTCCCTGAAATCACATTTCTCACGAAACACTGGTAAGGATGGGATTTAATCTGGATTTCCTGCTGGTTAGGGGCTGGTGTAGCCTCTGGTATAGGATCTGTAATCAACAGGATGTAAACCAGCATCACCTCTCCTTAGACTGGCATCTTAAGGTGTGTTGCTTCAGGCCTGCACAGTTTGTGTCAGAAAAACCCAGCCCCTGGTATTCCATGGTCAGTGTCCAGTGCTTGTGCTCAACCCCCCTGTGCCACGGGGAAACCTGGAATTCCTGTGTGCCCAGGCTTGAAACCTCCAGGTTTTTGTCTCATTCCCTACAGTCAGCCACACCATCCCAGCCTCCAGCAGTAAGGGGGCAGATGTCACCTCCTGCCACCTTTTTCTTCACGAAGATTGCTGCCTGTTCACTCCTTCCTTTGGGTGTTACCAAATACCCGCTAAACATTTAGCAGAGGTAGAGCTGCAGAGCCTGTACCTGAGGAGGGTGAAGCTTCAGGACAACCTGACAGTGTCACACAGAGGGGGACACACTTCAGAGAGGTCTGTCTACCCAAGAGCTCCGGAGTTTATCTCAGTTAACCACCTATTCAGGGGTCAGTTGTCTTGGTGGAGAGAGATGAGCACTTCCAGAGGATGATTTATTCTGTCCTATAATGGGATAAACTGCCAATTTGGTACCCCCTTTTCCTTCACTGTGTGATGACAGAAGGCTGCAGGTAGAGAGATATATATTTTACGTTTATATTTCACATCCTGAGCTGGCTGAGGTGCTGTCCATGTGTGAGAACACCGAGGAAACCAAAGCTGGTCCTGCTTTGTTCCATTACGTTTCTGCTACAGTTTCTTTCTTCCTTGTTTCCTCTGACTTTGGGAGACAATATAGGAGAGATTTATTGCTGAGACAAGATGTCAAATTGCTGTGATTAGAGCCAGGTTAAATTTGTTTGGCTTTTTTTTTTTTTTAGCCCCACTGGCTCTTCCTACCCATATTCCAAACGCCAAGGGAGGACAGTTTATGCCCCACACTTTCTTTCTTCCAACCTTCCTTGAAAGGAAGCCCTGCTGCTCGTGTCTCACACCCTTCCTGAACACACTCCTTGCTGTCCTTCTCTTTTTACCTGGCTGCAGCACAGTTAAAAGGAACATCAACATATCTCCCAGAGGCAGAGGAATTCATCCTTGCTGCAAATCCCAGGCGCTTTGTACCTTTCTGGGGGGGGGGGGGTTTACTCATTCCCTTTGGCATCCCTGCATGAACTCATCTCTGGGTTCCCCATTCCCAGGATGAACTTGATATACAGCAGCGTGGCTAATCCTGTTACTGAGCCCAGGGGAGGACCATGAAGAGCTGCCCATGGCCAGACGACGTGGCTCCAACCCTTGCCATGAGTCATTCCAGCTGCTGGAAAACGCTATCTCTGTAGATTCCCCTTTGGAAGAGGAGGATGGAGGCTGCTCCAGCTGAGCAGTGAAAATATCTCCCCCCAGTTTGCAGACAAGGGGGCTCTTTCAGGGACGTTCTCGAAGGAAATGCCACGCATGGCACTAACACGCTCCAGCTCCAAGGCCAGAGGATAAAAGACACATATGCTGGCACAGATTAGATAAGAAACAACCATATGTTTCTGCACTGAACCCACTGCAGAATCAAGTTAGCTGGTGTATCTGCTCACAGGACAGGTCCTGGCATATGGACAGGCAGGGGAGTCCGTAGGTGCGGAGGAGAAAGGTCTGCCCTGCTCTGGAGCAGGGAATCACAGCCAGGGTGGGATGACAGCAATTAGGGGTGGAGATTAATGCCAGTGGGTCTGAAAGCGTGATTTCAGTGGAGTCACTTCTGATTTACAAGAGAAAATGCAGGTCCAGCCTCGCTGAGCTCTGCGTCGTGTTTTCCCTCCTGCCAGAACCAAGCAGTACAAGACACCTCTTACATACACATGTACAGCATTTCAAACACAGGCATGGTTTAAATTTCATCTAAACCCATGGAAAACACCACCTTTTGTCTGCCTTGCACTGGAAGTCAAGTGTTTTCTAAACAGTCAATATTTATTTATTTATTTCTCAAGTAAACCCAAGTGAGATTTTTCCCCCCCTCCCATGGTATTGGCTGTTATTGCCAGTTTGCAGACTCAGGTTATTACTCAATAATGGGGTTTGGATTGGGTTGTTCTCACTTTCCCTCTCCACTGCTGATTCCTGACCGACTCAGTTGCAAGATGCTGACTGTCCCATAGATAAAAGTTTCAGACCTTGGTATCTGAAGGTAAACCTGGCTGGACTGGCCCTGTCCTTTAATCCCTTGCTTTCTCTGTTCCACTGGCTGCTAAGCCACTTGTATCTGTCTAGTCAAGTTATCCCTTTATTCCTCCTTATTTTCTGTTTGCACTTCAACACAAAATTTGACTGCAAACTCATTAGAAACCAGAGAAAGGCCAAGGGAAAAGTTGATTTGTGCAGTGAAGGAAGAGTGATGATGGTGAAAAATCTGAACACAGAGCCTTTTCTTGTTTATTTTATTTTTTTTTTTTTAAACGATGTTGGAAAATTAGACGTCTGAAATGGTGATTGGGCTGAGGAACTTCATCCTCTGATAGTTACAGGCTGCTTGGTGCAATCTCTGAGCTGTGAACAGGGATCTTTGAGAGCAGGAGGAGGGTGGGGGAAGGAACAGCTCCGAAAGGACACGCGTGATGCTGAGCTCCAAAAAAACGAGTTGTGAAGGGGAGGTGTGAAGTCCAGGAAGTGCAGAATTGTAGACTAGTCATTTCAGTGCCAGCCAATGGGAAATTATTGGGGGGGGGGGAAT